>PVIH01005739.1:0-111830 GCA_004025045.1 Sigmodon hispidus | reverse complement strand
CCATTGTTAATTCAGTCGGGTTCCCCAGGAGACTCACACCATTACAAAACTCCATCACATAGGCTGACATGCTTCCTTGCACTAAGACACTATAAAAAGCTGACCACACTCATGGCCTTGGTGAGTCTTGGTGCAGCAGCCAGAATGCGGTAGAACATTTGGTTTCCTTTAAGATGGAAAAAGTGATCTGGGCTCCAGTTTTCCTTCCTGGCTCCTCCAAATACACTTTTGCATTTGTTCTCTCTTAAGCTGGAAAGTTACCAGAGACAGTCAGAGCCAAGGCCTGCTCTGAAATGACTAGACAGTACATGCACGTGGTCTTGGGGAAAGAAGGCCTGCAGTATACCTGAGGTTTCCTTCCAATGGCCTTAGCCTGTGTTTTGTGATTTTCTCCCTTAGAAACAATGTCACTGTCATTGTAGATGGCTGGTGTATGCTTCCACTCAAAACACACAAAGATAGTCAACAAGACTAAAAGCATCTTCTTTAATTTTTCAAATGAATTATAGTAACACAATTTGGAAATTTTAGAGTTAAGAGAGCTAACTGATTATTTATTGTTCAGCTTCCTGTTCCTATAAGTGAATGCCTGAAAAAATTAAGTTATGAATGTAAAAAGACTTACTTTATTTACTTCAGTGTCTGGAGGTTGCAACCCAGGACTGAATAGTCTGATTGCTTTAGGTCTTTGCAGGAGACATACAGTCTGGGCAATGGGTGCATGCCTTTAATCCCAACACTTGTAAGATAGATCTCTGTGAGTTCAAGTCCAACCTGATCTACAAATCGAGTTCCAGGACAGTCAAGACTGTTCCACAGAGAAACCTTGTTTCAACCCTCCCTTGCCCCCAAAAGAGAGATTCATCAGCCTACTCCTGAAAGCTAAAAGGGAAGAGAGGGTAGTCTGGCTTGTCCATCTTCTTTGTAAACGTTCCCAGGAGTCTAAGGACCTTCTAGGAGGTCCTACCTTCTATATTCTGCAGCTTTCCCCATTGGAGCCACTCAGGACAATGTCTGTAACATCATACTGATGATCTCCACACAATTCAAATGAACATAACAGTAAGGTTTACAACACTGAATTTTGTAGTGCTATCTCAGTGATAACACCAGAAACACAGTCAAACAAAGAAAGGCAAACTGGACATCATATAATTGCAAAATATTTATTTATCAAAAGGTATTATCGGGGCTAAAAGGGTAGCCCAGCAAGACAAGCATGAAGACTTGAGCTTGGTCTCCAAAACTCATACAAAATGCTGGTGTGGCATAGTGTTGTATGTTTGTAATCCTAGCTCTGGAGAGGTAAAGACCGGCAATTCTCTGGAGCTCACTGGCCAGCCAGTCAAACTAAATCAGTGAGCCTCAGGCCAATGTGAGACTCCATCCCCTGAAATCTCGATGGTGACTGGGGTGCAAAATTTGAGATTTTTCTCTGGCCTCCACACATTCCTATACCACTGCACACACACACACATACACACACACACACACACACCTGCACATGCATTGACCCTCCCCCAAGATACTGTTAATAAGATAAAAATGCAATCCAGTCCCTCACATATTATATATATGTATACACACACATATATATAAATATTATATCTAATATGGATTAGTATTTAATTTTAGGGAGACTCTATTATTTAAGACAGTCTTAGTTAAGGTTACTATTGCTATGATGAAACAACACCATGACCAAAAGGAAAGTGGGAAGAAAGGGTTTATTTGGCTCACATTTCCACTTTCTAGCCCATCATTGAAGGAAGTTAGGACAGGAACTCAAACAAGGCAGGAACCTAGAGACAGGAGCTGATGCAGAGGTCATGGAGGGGTGCTGTTTACATGACTTCCTCAGCCTGCTTTCTTATAGAATCCAGGACCATCAGCCCAGGGGTGGCACCATTCACAATGGATAAACCCTCTTCTATCAATCACTAGTTAAGAAAATTTCAGGCAGGCCTGCCTACCACCCTATCTTATGAGGCATTTTCTTAATTGAGGCTTTCTCCTCTAGTTGACTTTAAATTATGTCAAGCTGGCATAAAACTATCCAGCACAAACACCAATAAGACAAAAAATATAATTCCAACACAGAAAGAAATTTGAGTAGATATATAAGATGAGCAGTAAATATATCAAAAACATTTTTCATTCCACTAGTTGTTATGGAAATATTGATCAGTAATACAGCAAGATATCACTTCACACCATGACCTTATGGTCACTATCAGTAATCACACCCACTTCTGGGTATATAAAAGAAAATGAATTGGAATAAGGACTCAAAATGATGTTTTTATTCCTGAGTTCATAGCAATGTTATCCTTGGGAGCTGTAGTATGGAGGCAGCCCTCTTCTCCATCAGTAAAGGAAATGTGGCAGATGTGTGGAACAGAATGTCATTCACTGCAACTTGTGCCTCAGCATTCATGAAACTTGGGGAAATTATAAGTTAAATAAGCAAGTCACCTAATAGTAACTGTTGTGTCTTCTTGCTCATATGAAGAACTCAGAATTGTCTAACGCATGGGGACAGAGACAGACATTAGAAGGGCAGACTCTAGGAGCTAGAGGGAGGATGAGATTACAGCTTATGGCTGTAGAATTTAGTTCTTTGAGATAAAAATTTCCAGATATAGATGTGGGAGTTGTTTGCATAACAAGGTCACCTCTGTTGGCAGGAAGGAACTGTGCCCTTAAGAGATTAGATAGTAAATTTTAAGCAATGTCTGTCTGAACATCATTGTACCAGGATTTGTTTTTTTGGCCACCAACCAGCTCCCAAATCATGACATGGAGACTTCTTATTAGTTATGAGTGCTTGGCATCACTTAGGTTCACTTCTGGCTAGCTTTTTTAACCTAAATTAACCTATTTCTCTTTATTTATCTTTGCCTTGGGGCTCTTTCCTTTTCTGTGTATCTTCTTCCTTTCACTGCTTCTTATATCTGGCCACCGCCTGGCTTCTTGCCCAGGTGGGGTCTGTCTCTCTTTTTCTCATCCTTCGCTCGTTCTTTTTTGAGCCTAGATTCCTCTTCCTATTTATTCTCTCTGCCTGTTAGCTCTGCCTATCCTTTTCCTGCCTGTCTATTGGCTGGTTAGTTTTTTATTAGACCAATCAGGTGTCTTAGGCAGGCAAGATGAAAGAGCAACACATTTTTTTCATAATTAAACAAATGCAACATAAACACATATAACACACCTTTACACATTTAAAAAGTAATAGTCCCCAATATAAACAAATGTAACACATCCTTATACAATTAAAACAATATTTCACAACACACAATAAAAATTATTGAATCAGCTGATATTAAATAGTGAAAAGGAAAGGACTGTTTCTAATTCATTGTTTATTACTATTTATCATCCAGATCCATGCACAAAGAGTTATTTTTAACTACTTAAAAAAATAAGCATCAAAGAATACAGATGAACATGTGTTCTGTTTCTCAATGAAGTTTCCTTGAGAAGACTTATATAATCAAAATTATTTTCCTTTAGCATAAATTTCTATCAAAATGCTTCTTTGCAAAGTTTCAAAACTCATGGAAAAATTACTTGAGGTTTAGGGAGGAGGCTCAGTGGATAAAAACACTTGCTGTATAAAAATAAGAACAGTTAACCTCGTATAAAAGCTGGGTTCATGGTTCAAGTATCTGGAATCCCAGCACTCTTTTAACACAGCAAGACAGAGGAGGAGGCTGCAGAGTTCTCAGAGGCAAAGAGTTTAGTTGGTCTGGAGGATGTAACAATGAAAACCAGCAAAGGGGCCCAGAGTCAAACCAAATGGTAACTGAAGATCTACACTTGAGGCAGTCCTCTGACCTTCACTTATGTGTTGTGTCCCACATTCATGAGCAGTAGTAAGCCCCGCAGTGCATGCATAAAAATACACATGCATACACACACACATCCTTAAGAAGAAATTATCTGACTACTTTTATCAGAACATTTCTGCTTACCTTGGAGGTGTGTGGGCTCCAAGCAGCATGGAACCATTTAAAGCTGGTTAATAACTGAAAGGAATCAGATTGGAAAAAAACATATTTTGATTTTTTTAAGAAAAAAGCTGATTTGGACTTAACTTCTGACTAGCCGTAGATTCACATCATAATTTTTATGATTCCATAGTCTTCACAATCATAGTATGGCTCTCAAGAGGTGTTTTGAATGGCATTTAGGTTGGCTCTGTCTATTGTCGTATTTGTTTTGTTTTGCTTTTGAGACATGATCTCATGTAGCCCAGGCTGGCATAGAGCTCATTTGTAGCTGAGGATGACCTTGAACTTCTCACCCTTCTGTCTCTACCTTCCAAGTGCTGCACTTAAAAATGTGCGCCATCACATGTCCTTTATGTGGATGCAGAGGTTTTTGCATGTTAGGCAAACACTCCACCAGCCGAGCTGTTTCCCGATCCCCATCATTGGTTTCTGATGTTTATTTAGAGTTTATTGGTTTCTGATGTTTATTTAGAGTTTATTTTTTCTTGTTTTAGAGTTCTACTTGGTACTATTAAGAAGAATTCTTACACAGTGTGTGCCGTATTTATATACTTTATGATTATAATTTACATTTATAAGTTATATAGTTATAAATTTATCTCTTTAAGTGAAATATCCTTTTGAATTGGGCTGTCAGTAGAAAGAAAAGAGGAGAGGGTTCTCTCCGTCCTCTCTACTTTTGTCTCTCCTTCAATCTCTAGCATGGTACATCATCACAAGGATGTGTAAGTTCTTCAGTGCTTGCTAGTGCTCCATTTCCCATATGCACACTCTCTCCAGATTCTCTTTTAGTAATACAAGCTTCTGTAGTTACCCACTTTGTCATTCTTGTTGTCTATCAGCTGGAGGACAATATCCATGCTTTTACAACTGTACCAGATGACTTCTGCTGTTGTTATGTTAAGAAAACCTGTTTTAAAGCTTGTAGAAAAATATCTTAAATAATACAAATTACACCGTCGCCCCCACACACTGAATTAACATGTGCAGCCTTTGTGCTCAGAATGAGGATTAAGGGTTGACATAATGAAAACACACTAAAATGTAAAATAAATAGGTGGTGTATAAAAAAAAATTAAACCCACTAAAAAAAAACAACAACCCAGGATTGAGATTCTTGGACTATTCAAAGGGCACACAGTAAATCTGGATTCTTAATTGTCAGGTGGCAATTTCAGGAAACAATGAGAAGTGATGCCCAAACCAGAGAAGGAGGGCCTCAGAGCCTCCTCCTGCAATATCTCCAGCCTTCAGCACCAGTGCACTGCAGAGCCTCCCCCTGCAACGCTGCCAGCCTTCAGCACTGTAACACTTTGACCAGACAAAGTTGTGAAAAAAAACTGACACTCAAACTGAAGAAGTGAAACTCAAACTGCTGGGATTTCCAGTGTTCTTTCTTTCATTTGAGAATTAGAGTAAACCATTTTTTATGGAAGTTTTACACACATTAAAATAAAGAGTGAGGCTATCTGTGGTGGTACATGCCTTTAATCCCAGCACTTGGGAAATAAAGGTAGGTGGATCTCTGTTATCTGGAGGCTAGGCTGATTTACACAGTGAGTTCCAGGATACCGACGACTATGTAGAAAGATCCTGTCTCAAAAGTAAAAGGGAGAAAACTTTGACATCATTACTGAGGATTTCATGTGCTCCACACCGATTCTCTCACTGTTGCTGTCTTCTGCATGTGACTAGGCATTAATACAAAGACTGTGTTCATTTATTACAAGCAACTGGCCAGTGCCAACTCAATTACTAGACTGGAGAATGCTTCACTTTCACTTCCTTACTATATGACTAACAGTCTTTCCAAAGGGCCCACAGACCATCTAGTCATCATGTCTGTGCAGGTTTTGCTGTCTGAGACACTTCTGACAGTTCTAGTTTTTGGCTAGCAAAAGCCCTACAGAGGGCTAGTGAAGTATTCTGTAAGACATTCCACAGTGGAGCTTGCTTTGCAGTGTCTTGATTGTTTTTATTTGCTCTTCCCCATGGTGTTCAGGACACCAGGCCTGTGTGGTAGGCAAGCACCTGACCACTGGCTCTGTGCCGACTCTTAGTTGGGATTTGTATATTTGGGTTCTTGCTACCTACACATCACTCATTTAACCACTGCTTTCATTGCTTGGTGTCAAATTGTCCATTCTTGTTTGATTTATCCATTTGTTGACCATTTCTGTGTCTGTTTCTTCTCAGAGTTCATTAGCTAAGCATGTTTTGTGCAGCGACAACTGATAACGTGTTTACTGTCTGACAAAGACCCTGTTGCTCACATTACAAGTGTCAGATCTGGCCCTTCACAATAAGGAGACAGACAATTGCATGATGAGTTACCACCTATGTTCCTACATCCAGGTGGAGTCACTGCACCTGGCCCTCACGTCAGGAAGAGCAGCCACACATGGCTCTTACTTCAGGCAGCTAGAGGCATCCAGATCGAAGTCACTTCCTGGCTCTCGGAGACTCTAGAATGTACTTAAATGTCTCTCTGCCACATCATCTGTATATGGAATGGAGAAAATAAAAACATCCCGCCAACAGTCTAACAATGGGCTGCTTTATCTAGTGTTTTGTTTATAGAAAAAATGGAAAAGGAAGGAAGAAAAGCTTGGGATCCCACAAGCCAAGGAGGAACACAGCTGACCCTGTTTTTATTCTCTCTTGCTAGGACATTTTAATGCCACTCAAATTTTCCATGACGAAACAGTATCACATAGTAATGGAGGTGTGGCTCAGTGGCGGAGGACCTGTCTAGCTGGTATATGGCCAGATCCAGTCCCCAGCCTAGGAGAATCTCAGTCCCACCTCTGCCCATCTGATCTTCCCTGGTGCCATGTGGCTCCTCATGCTGATCTGGGGGCCGTGTGAGTGGCTACCTTTTCTCTAGCTCTCGAGCTCATTACCATTGCAATTTATCAAAATAATCCAAGTAAGCCTGAGCTCTCAAGAATCTGGCCTCAATCACACATTTTTTAAATTTAAATTTTATTTTTTGGCACACAATATAATGGTTACAGTTCTGGAGAATAAACGGCGGAGGGAACTGCTTCTCCACCTCCCGTAACTGTGGTCACCATCTCTCTTGTCAGGCTGAATCTCACTCATTCCCACTGTGATTCACTGCCAAAAGCACACTAGGTCAGATGACCATTTGAGAGAGGAGCAAAGATCAAGTGTGTGTTGGAACTCTAGTTAGGGTATGTGAAGAATGTCTTAACTTTCAGTCCATTAATTTTAACTAATTTAGGGGAAAGAGTCTTTGCAGATGTGATTAAATTAAGGATCTAAAAATAGAGAGTTTTCCTTGGATCATTTCACTGAGCCCAACTGTTGTCCTTGTAGCTTTATGAGAGACCCAGGACACTGTATACAGAATGAAGAAGAAGCAACTGGGTCTCTTGGGGTATATACTAGAGTGATAAGGCTGTGGGCTAAGGAATGCCAGCAGCCTCCAGAAGCCAGAGGAAATGAGATGATCCTCACCCCACGGCCTTTGAGGCATTGCACCTTGATTTTAGTCTAGTAACTCAGATGGTGCTCTCCAAGCTCTTCATCTGCATAAGCAACAATTTTCATTATTTGATGCTATCATATTATGGTAATTTGTTCCATCAGCCAGCAACAATATATGTTCTGCCCTTATCATGAGGAGGACATTGATGGTGAATGGCCTACCCATGGCCATGCCTTTAGTCATCAGCAAGAGGCCCGCTTCCCCAAGCCCACAGTGCTACATTGTCTCTATAGCCCTGCTTGTAGCAAACATCAAGTTAGAGACAGCCCTAATATGGCCTGTGGGTTTGGAGAAGGAAAGGATTTGGATGTCACCAAGGTTCAGATGAAGGCTACATATGAAGATGAGCAAAGGCTGGCAGAAGGGATACTGTAGACATGAAAGAAAAATTTAACTCTATGCAGATGAACACCTAGCTGCAAGGGAAGCAGATGAGAGTGGTGGTCGCTGAGGGGAGCCCACAGGGAAATGGTTAATCAGGAACTGGCATCAAGGGCATGTGTCTGAGAGGCTGTGGGTTTGCTCCTTAGCACTGTGTGTGTATGTGTGTGTCTAGAAATAAGGGAGGACTACATGGAAGGAAGGAAAGCTTTACTCCAAAAATCCACCTAGCCATATGTTTGTGATTTGTGCAATTTTCTGTATGTGTATTATATTTTTATATGACTCCACCTTAAACATGCTACAGGAAACTTAAGATAACAATGATGCTAATTCTCTGTCTTCAGACACAGTGTAGAGTCTGCATGGTGGCAAACTGAAACATTCTGTAACAAAGAGAAATAAACAAAATAAAAACAAAACACAAAGCCCAACTCCCTCCAGTGCAGGAACACGGACCAGGCTGTAGAAGAACGACCTTTGGGTTCCAGGAGGGAGCTGGTTTTGTAAACACCCAGCGTAGTCCTATTGACGCCTTTCCCTTTGTGCAATAGCCTAGGCTTTCTTTTTCTAACCCAAGTGTTTCTTTCCTTTCCTTTTAATTGCCCACCTCAAAATGTTCACAAAATTCTTGTGAATGTGTTCTATAATTTCACAAAGTACTAATGTCTGATTTGTAAGATAGTAATTTGCAAGTTCACAGTTTATTCCTATTTTAAAGCTTTAATACAAGACTTTTATTGTTTTCCCAGCCTCTTTTGTGCCTAGGAGATCAATTTGCGGTTTAAAATCCTGGAAGGTGCAGATGGATGTTGCACCTTCATATTGCTGCTTCTGCTGGTGGCCCAGCTTCTTGTTCCACTTTCCCCTAGTATTTTTATCTTCAATTTTCACAAACTATTTTCCATAAGTATTTCTGAAAAGTACTTTGACACACTGTTTCATTACTATATTGTTCTCTAACACTATTACATGTGCTTAGTAAATGTTTTACTCTTAAAAATGTATTTTTAAAAATGTTTTTTTTACCATAACTGATTTAATTTGGGTAAAGGTTTGAGTCTTGTGGTACATGCAAATGTGCAAATATACAAGCAAAGATAGTTTTTCTTCCTTACTTCTGTAGAAAATACAAAGAGAAAGAATCTATGAAAATGAATATATAGCTAGAAAATCAGCATGCTCAGTACCTCCGTGTCTCCTGGCTTCTCTCTTCCCTCACCTGTCTTCCATTTCCTTTTATTGGTATGGTTTTATCTAACCACATAATTGTTGAGATGATCCAGTTAGGATTCAGCAACCATAGTTCAACTGAAGAAACTAAAACAGCTGGAGATCACGTGGAGAAACATGGAATCAGAAAAGGGGCCAATGAGATGGCTCAGTGGGTACGAGAGTTTGCATCACAGGTGAGAAGACTCTGAGTTTAGATCTCAGCACCCACATAAAAAAGCTGAGCCTAGCTGACTGTTCCTGTAATCACAGTGCTGTGGGCATCTGAGACGAAAGGGTAGTTGGTCCTGATGGTCTCAAGGATAACTCTAGGTTCAGCCAGAGACCTTTCTTAAGGGAATAATGTGGGCAGTGGTAGAAGAGGACATCCAGTGTCCCCCTGGTATACACCTGCAGAAACCTGTATAGTCAGGAGCACAGGTACCATACCCAAATAAACAACAGAGAGAGAGAGAGAGAGAGAGAGAGAGAGAGAGAGAGAGAGAGAGAGAGAGAGAGAGAGAATTGGAGAGAGACACAGAAGTGCAAAAGAGAAACAGAGACAGAGACAGATGCACACACACAGAGGCATATATACACACACACACACAAAGACTTTTAGGAAAACAAATAACAAGTTAAAATAAATTTATAGATTAAGATAGACACAATTGCTGTCTGTGCTAGTCTGTGTGGCTGCTATAACAAAAATAATGTTAGTTGGCTGCTTCCAAACATACATTTGCCAGAAGTCCAGGATGGGAAGACACACACAGGGTCAGGGAGGGCTCTCCTCCAAGGGCCACACCCTGCAATATTCTTGTATGGGACAAAGAAAGACACAAGCCACTTTCTGGGGCCTTTTATATGTGGGAGAATACAT
The DNA here is from genome assembly GCA_004025045.1 of Sigmodon hispidus. NCBI lineage: Eukaryota > Metazoa > Chordata > Mammalia > Rodentia > Cricetidae > Sigmodon > Sigmodon hispidus. The sequence goes on along the minus strand of PVIH01005739.1, from coordinate 101,830 downwards.
TAGTTAATTTTCCTGTTGCTGTGATGAAATGCCCTGATCAAAGCAACCTTGGGTTGAAAGGGTTTATTTTGGCTCACAGTTTAAGGATACAGTCCATAATAATAGGGAAGCTATGACAGCAGGAGCCTGAAGCAGCTGCTCACTTCTCACCCAGGAAACTGGGAGAGGTAAATGCTGGTGCTCAGGTGTTTCCTGTTTGCTAATTTCAGGACTCCAGCTACAGGAGTCAGGATGGGTACACTTAGGATAGGCGTTTCTGCCTTATGTAACCTAATTGGGAAAAACCCTCCAGCAAAGACCAGTTGGTGCCTTAATGTAGAGAATCCCTCGCACATCTGCTCAGAGGCTTGTCTCTATGAAATCTTTGATTCTGTCAAATTGACATTCAATACTAACCATCACAGGGCTGAGTCCATGCAAGAAGATACAGCCCTCCAGATCTAAGGACCCCTGTCATTTAAGAAGACCCAGATAAACCGTTATGAAAGACTTAGTTTATCTTTGATTTGAGATTCACTCATCCACAATGGTCTATGGAATGGGGATGGGGCTCCTTTTGAAGTTTAAGTGAGCTGCAGAGGACCTCACTCAAGAGTTATTTATTACTGAAGTATAAAGCTACTTGTAAAGATAATTGGTCTAGCACCAAGCATCCCAAACCGTACCACCACGATAGGAAATTGCTGGCTCCCACAATCTTCAGGATCTTGCTTCTCAGCAAATGTCTTTTCTAGGACCTGTCACAGAGTTCATAGAGAGGTCACTGTCGTCCAAGGTGGAATCTGGGTAGCCATGTGGCAACATTGCTGAGAACTTTATCATCTTCCAGAGGCAACACCACTCATGCCATCAATCCTGTACTAATTTTTCATTCCATAACATTCAGGATAGATGCCACATGTGTAAAATATATTCTCATGGGTGTGAAAATATATCCAGGAGTGATTTCATAGACTAAAAGCATAAAGCCAGCCAGGCTAGCAGAGATGGTAAGCTCTGGGCCAGTGAAGAGAACCTGTTTTGAGAACTAAGGAGAGTGATTCCTGAGGAAGAACACTGGTCTCCACATGCATGCATATGTCTATGCATATACATCTGCATACATCTGCACATGCACATCACTACACAGTCACACACCTGTGCATAAACACAGCAAGTTAGGATGCTATTAGATACGAATTTGTGGTCACATAAAGATTCTGATAGTACTACACAATTACCTGAGGGGTAGCTGGCAAAGACAAATTCATAGGGTTAGGGGAACATACAGAAGAGCTGATACTTTCTTGTCAGTACAGGTGTTTTTTCTAAACTAGATCTTAAAGAATAGGGCATGCTTATGCCTGGCAAACAGAAGAAAACATGTAGTTCCTGGAGGAAAGAAGAGCAAGTTTCCAAGCAAAAACTAAGGCCAGAATGATAACCCCACACATCCTCACCTGCCACCAGAAATGAGGCACAAGTTAGTCCATTTTATTAGCTATGGGACTTAATGGCCTTGCTATCCATCTTATTTCCTCCTGATAGCCAGATGTTATGGGTACTTCAAATAAAGTGTTTTGTTATATTTACTGTGAAGATGTCGTAGGACAGGCCCATAGGGTCAAGGAAATTGACTCAAACCAGTTGCCAAGGCATGCACATAATGTACTTCCTTAAGAGCTAACCTGGAGTCTGCCTGAGGGCCTAGCAACAGGCACTGCCCAGAGTTCCTGATCATTCTGAATTTGCCTAGCAACAGCTGCTGTCTAACATTCGAGATCTTTTGAAATCTGCCTAGCAAAGGATGCTGTCAGATCTTCTTATCAGACCCAGTCAATGGGGGACAGCTGTGCAATATCACCAGACTGTGACACAGCCTGGGTGCTGGGAGGAGGGTATATAAGGCTCTCCCCACGTTAAATAAAGGAGTTAGTCCTTTTCAACTGACACCTGGGGTCTGTGCCATTGACTCAGTGGCTCCTCTCCCCTGAGGGAACTGTTAGGACCCAGAAACATGAAGCGAGTTAGGGTACCTCTTGACTTAGTCTAGACCATGTACCAATGACTTAGTCTAGTGTTTACTATCCACTGTTGTTCATACAACTGTGTATATGTTATTCGAGATAGTAAAAGGCAAACTATAAATTTTGGAAAAGATGATTTTTAAATGTAATTCTTTTATCTAACTCAGTTAATAATAAAATATAAAAAGATAAGCTAGGTTTTACTTTTTTTTAAAGACAAGATGTCACTATGTAGCCCTAGTTGTTCTGGAACTCATTCTGTAAAACAGGCTGGCCTTAAACACACAGAGATCCATCTGCCTCTGCCTCTCAAGTGCTGGGATTAGAGATGTGTGTCACCATATCAGCTAGTTTTATTTTACTTTTATATTTTCAGTTTTTTCACTGCTTTTGGAATTTGAGAAAAATAGTTTATTGAATTTAAATTATTATAGTTCATTATATATGTAATGAATTATAATAATTAAAATTAAATAACTATGTTTATATATATTTATCTGTTATATATGGGGATTCCTCTAACACTTTACATTATAGTTGAGGTACATAGGAGGCAGTCACAATCAACGGTATATTTTTTTCCTGCTCTGATATTTCTTTGAGCATGTGTATAGTTAATTCATTATTTAATACTGAGCTGTTTAAAACACTGAGGGAGGCAGTGATAACCTTTTAATCCACTCCTGTCCCTTCTGTTCCCAGAATTAGTCTTTTTTGCTTCAACTGTTGGGATGAGTGAGTAGGATGAGAAGAAAGAGAGGTCATGAACTTGTGAACTGCAGGAAAAGAAGAAAACTGACTTATCAAATGCAAACCAATTGCTAAGATAGATGGCATCGGGTGTTAGCTGCAAGCCAGTGGTTGCTTAGGAAACATTCAAAGCCTGTAACTTATTTATTTTGAGTCCTTGGTGATAAACAGTGTTAACTTCAGCTGGGGCCAGGGAAGTCACTATGTGTTGATAATTAACAAAGGACTTAGGGGTTAAGGAAGTCAAATGTCAAAAGTCTCCATAACCTTACCCTGCTCACCCCAAGCTGACCTTCAAACTGTATTTCTCCCTTTGCATATTTGTGGAATTTTCTCTCAAAAGTCCTACTAAATGTTCTTTTTATGTGTCCTATTGCTTTAAGCTCATTTTCTCCATCAAGTTGAGCTGAAAGAAGTTCAAGGTCTTCTAGAAAGCAGCATTTTGTCTAAAATAAGCTAAGGAAGCTCTTTAAAATTACTCATGGTAGAAGGTGTCAGGGCAGGGAAGGAAAGAGTCATGGGTAGATGGATGGAAAGCCAAAGCAATTCAGAACTGGGGTTTAAAGGGGTGAGTCAGGAGATGTGGGAGGCTGCCAAGGCTGAGACCAGAAGTCCTGGAAATCGGATCCCTCATCTCCCACCCCAGCAGGAGCATAGTCACCTCCTGGAAGAAAAGTCAACACATCAGGCTATTACCCCTATCCTGCAAAGTTGTGGACTATAGACTGCTTGGAATTGAATATACACTTAGAGTAGTTGAATGTCAAAAATAAAAAGCTAAAATACCATCCTCTTTTTCAGCAGTTCTCTGACAACTGTTCAGAGAACAAGCAAAATTAACCCGAGAAGAGTTTGCTGTTGCTCGTATAATAGAAATCAATTTATCTTATTTCTTATTCCATGCACGTATGCGTCTATGTGCAGGTAACACCAGGTGCCTTTGGAGTTCAGGGGTAGGGGATCTCCAAGACCTGCAGTTCTTTGAAGAGCACTGTGGGCTCTCCACCACTGTTCCATCTCTCCAACCCTTTTTTAATTTTATTTTATAAAATTATTTATTTCATTTTTTATGGGTATGTGTATGTGTGCCTAAGTGGAGTCATGTACAATATGTGACCAAGGACATCAGAAGAGGGCATTGAATCTTCAAGAACTACCACCAGAACTAGAGCTTTAGGTAGTTGTGAGTGGGTGCTTGGAATTAAATCTAACTCAGCCACAGAGCAGTAAGTTCTCTTAACTACGGATTCCTGTCTTCAGCTTCCTATCAACCATTTTGTTTTAAATTAATCAGCAAACTTTGCTTTGCTCAGTTTATTTCCATGGTAATGGGTGTGGGGAGAACTAAGAAGAACTTGAATTTTTAAAAAGAATTTTAAAAGAGATGGTATTTTAATTTGCACTCGGAAGCCAGAAGACATTGTTAGGTACCCTGAAGCTGAGTTACAGGTAGTTGTGAGCTGGGAACCAGTTTCAGGTCCTCAGCAAGAGCAGTAGAGGTCAGTGCTGTCAATCACTGTGCCATCTCTCCAGCTCTGAGAATCTCAGTTCACTTCATGTCCCATGCTTCAAATACCTTTCCTCACAGAGTAGCTTTACCACCTTGTTAGATAGGGTTGCTTCTGAAGAGATCAGCCAAGAAACTTCACATTCTAAATACTTACATGTGGTTATATACACAGAGTCCATTTCATTCCCAAATGCAATTTCAGAGGGTTTTCATCAGTTAAGTTTGCTTTGATGACACCACAAATAATAAACAATTTTCTACTGTGATTCCCGTCTTCATACCCAGCCATCATCCTGACTGAAAAATCACAGCTCCTTAGCTTGGTCAACTAAAAGGCTGGGGCTTCTTTAGCTCTTTGTGACTGCTGTGGTGGAAGCCAGATCAACAGTCCACAATGTTAGCCTTCCCTAGACCTGAGGAGGAGGTTGAAAGCTCTTGAGGGGAGGAGCTCAGGTTCTTCTTTTGTTCCATAGTGCTGAGAATGGATGGCAAGGCCTGGTGTGCCACCAGAAACTCATAAACAAGTCCTCCACTAAGGGTGAAGGGCAAGACCCATCCCCATGTCTTTTCCCCAGTTCCATCTAAGTGACAAGTTCAAATGAGATTACACACAGGAGGGGATGTAGGGATAACTCAATAAAGTGCTTGACCCACAAGTGTGAAAACAGGGGCTCAAGCCTGAGAACCCACATAAAAATTTGGGCATGGTGACTCCTACCATGTAACCCCTGAACTAGGAAGAAAGATTGTAGATTCCTGGGGTGCAGGAGCCAGTCAGCCTGTGCAACTTGGTAAGCTCCAGGGCTCTTGAGAAAATATATCAGAGCTCTCTCTCTCTCTCTCTCTCTCTCTCTCTCTCTCTCTCACACACACACACACACACACACACACACACACACATTAAAATAAATAGAAATAAATTTTAGGGAAGAGATGAGAAGAAAAAGAAATGATTATTACTGAATCTAATAGCATCCTGAGTAGGTTATATCCTGGAGAAAATTCAGTTTAATTCAGAGCTTTGTAGAAATATGCCCTCCCCCAAAGCACATGGTCCTACCAATGTTATTCACAAGGAGGTTTGAACAATGCACACATTACCATAAAGACTAATTAGCTAAACTCCCTCCTTCCCCGTTAGAGGCAGATAATTGATACTGAAGTCAGGAAATGCAGTGTTCTCTTCCTGTGACAATCAGTTGTTAAACAGAATGTTAAAGACACCTACCTAGCCAGGCAAATCTGATGACTGGAATGTGCTCAGTGGAGACATCCTTCCATGGAAAGAGAGACATTGCGAGGAGGATAATAATGCAGGCTGGAGAGCCTCAGAACTAAAGCGCCCTACATTGGCTCCTTTGTAATATTTATTGAGCTTATTGAATCGAACGCCACCAAGTGAGAGAGTTCCAAGAAGCAGGTAGGATGAGAGAAGAAGTTAACAAGGTTATGCACCATCCCAAAAAATTCCAAACCTGGCCCTTGTACGGTACGGGCTTCTTCTATATTTTACCATCATAAATCAAAGAACAGCATCTTCTAGCTTGGAAAGCTAGCAACAGGCATCAGAACACTCAGGCTTAAAGGCAAGATGACCATTCTTTACCTAGGATTCCATTAATAGCGTTTAATAGCTTCCTACCACACTGTCTCTGTGTGTCTGTCTCTGTTTCTCTGTTTCCCTCTCTCACACACATGTGAATTATTTAAAAATAAATAAACTCCTTTTGAAAAATTAGAAATCCATACTGTTTAGCCAACAGTTTGTGGTCCTAACTAGTATGTACCTAGAGCAAAGAAAAAATAGGTGACCATGCTTTGAAAGTTTTATCTCGATAAAGTACTTCCTTAAATCTGTCACAGCATCTGACTCCTCTAGCATGTTTCCCTTCCCCTTCCCCTCCTTCCCCTCCCCTCCCCTCCCTTCTCCCTCCCCTCTGCTTTCTTTTTCCTCAAGTCTTTCCTCTCAATTTCCTTCCATCCTCCCGCTTTTCTTCCCACTCTCTCCCTTTCCTCTTCTTTCCCTCCTTCCTTCCCTCCTCTCCCCTTTCTTTCCTTTTCTGTATCCCCATCTCTCTCTATTCTAGCTTGATTAGTCTCTGTAATACTTATCCAAAAAAATGTACATTTCATTTCTAGTCCTTGCCATCCATCCATCTTATACACCACACCAAACCACACTGACCTTCAGCGACAATTTTAAATGATAAGTAAAACACATCTCCTTTTTTTTTCCATTTCGAAACACTTTAATTTTGCAAATTCCAATGAAATGTGAAGTGAATGGGAAATGGCTGGGAGAACAATGATGATCTTTCTAAGTTATGCTGTAAATTAGTAAGTGAATCCCCATGTGTGCTTGGCATATGACTCAGCACTGTACCACGATTTGCCATAGATGTTTAAGATGCAAATGTGAGCATCATCCATCCTTCATGTTTCTATAGGGTGATGTACATGTATTCTCTTCTTATGTAGTACACACAATTTCTTCATGCCACATGTGCAGACAGCCCAAGCTTGTGGTGTGAGCAGAATTGAAGTTCATTCCAGCTAACCCTAGGCCATCAGCCTAGGCTGTGGCTACCAGAAGCAGACAGACATAAGAGGGAAACAGTATCTAATTTGTCACTGTAAATTCCAGCCCATCTTTCCTGCTTAGCCTGACAGCTAGCTTTCTTTGAATATTTAAAAAGACGACTGTCCTCTTTAAGATCTGCTTCAGCATTCCAGTTAGTGCACAGACTGTCTTATCAGAGTGATTGAGGGGCCACTGAGTTGATGGTATTTAAGTACTAAGTACCTTGCAAAGAAAATACTTTCTGGCAAAGAACCACTGTTGTTCTTGACCGCATTAGCGGAATCTGACTAATCCTGTTATGATTAACTTTCTGGAGATGCCCATGACGTTCATGTCATCAATCAAAACTGCTCAAGTGTGATGGAAGAGTTCCCTTAGAAAGACAGCAGAGGAAGCTGGGACAACCTCATGGCTCCTCTCACTTCCTATACCCAGGTGAAGAGTGGCAGGATTCCAGGGCTGGGGAAGATGTTTACTATTGTCTCTTGGATTGACTGACAGTTCAGGAATTATTTTTGGCCTCCACACAGTGACAGGAAGCCTGTTGGGAGAGCAAAAGGAAGCAGTAAAATCAACAAGAATGTTCGTAGAGGATGTTGGGCCCTGAGCACCAGGGAAGACCCTCCAGCTCATGCAAAGGTAGTACAGATAGCATTCTACTCCTTGTAAATTCAAATGTGAAGGAATACAGGCCACCAAACACAAAGGACACACAGAAGAAAAAAATATGAGGAAATGTGGACTACCTGCATGTGAGATGAAGGGATGTGGTAATGGCATTCAAACTATCAAATTTAAAAATCATATGGCTTGATGATTTCTGTGGCTGACTCTCCAGAAGGAGACACTCAAGTAGCTGGAGACTCCAAGGTCAGCTTTCACGAACAAAGAGTTAGAAGGGGAGCAATGCAGCTGGCCAGCAGCACTCACAGTTCAGGAGAACTGTAATTCATGAAAAGCAGCCTGCCTTTCTCAGGTTCTCAACTCTGCTTACCTCTCACTTTACCCCTCCCCCAGCCTAGCTCTGCTAAGATCCATCAGACTCTAGATTTTAGGAATGAAACCATCTCCAACAAGATCTTATCTGCTTTTCTAGCAGACACAGCATCCTTACACTACCAGAGTTTTATGAAGTTGCAATGATTGTTGTATGTGTGACCATGTATATACATATGTATGTATGTATGGGCACCTGTGCTGTGTACATATGTGTGTATTGAGGCCAGAAGTTAATCATGTATGTTCTTCCTTATGGATCACCTACCTTCCTTTGTGAGACAGGATCTCATGGATTTGGTAGGCTCACTGGCAGGAGAGCAGCAGAAATCTATCAGTCTCCATCTGTCCAGCACTGAGATCAGTCATGCTCACCATCACACCTGAATTTTTATGTATGAGTTCTGGGGATCCAACTAGGGTCTTCATGCTTGCCCAGAAATCATTTTACCCACTGGTCCATCTCCAAACCATTGAGCTATCTCCTCAGCCCCATGAATAGGATTTGATTGATTTTTTTTAACTTAAATTGCTTCTGTAGACCTTGTATTACATTCAAAATGTCCTCTTCTACAGGCATATGTTCACTCACTGCTTCTGCTTTATTCCATTTGAGAATAAAACAACATATCTTGTGTCAGATTGTACTGAAAAATGATATTAAAAGCAGTATTTCTATGCCCCAAAACATAAACCACAAAGTTAATAAAGTTGAATAAGTAACAGTTATATGTGTATATGTCTGATTTGCTTGTATGCATCCGTGTGTACCATGTGTGTGCTTGGTACTCAAATGGGCTGAGAAGAGAATGTCGGATACCCTGGAATTGGACTTATGAGCTACTATGTGATTGCTCACCTGAACTTAGGTCCTCTGGAAGAACAACATGGGACCTGAGACATCTCTCCAGACCCCTGAACATACTTTAATATGGCAAGTTTAAATCAAACAGAATATTTTCTTCTAGGTAGTCTAAAATAGTTTTGCAAAAACATTCAATGTTTGTAGAAATTCTTAAGGTGTTTGAAAAGAGGTAACAGAAATAATACCAACTAAACCAAAATAAATGTTGAAGAAAAGCAGGAGGATTTTCAAGTGCATATCATGTATGGAAGAAGCCAATGTTTCCCCTCTCCTTCAAAAAGAGCATGTGCCTATCTTTAGCTGGCTGGTGTCTTAATCTCATGGGCTTATGTGCCATAGACCAAGGGACATATTAGCAACTGCCTTCTGTCCTGAATCTTGGGAGTTCAGGGGCAGAGGTGAGTAAGTTCCCTGTTAATCTGCTTGACTCAGCTTCTCCCATGATAGCAGAATCCAAAGGCCTGACTCTGAATCACAGCACTTCATGCTTTGAACAGGCTGTTGACACAGGGACTCTGGGAACACAGACATTTAAACCTGAGCAAGCAGGAAAGTAAAGTACTTTTCTTGGGAGTACTGCCATTGTACATTTTGACTTGGATATATCAAGCCTTTTACAGATTTTTATTCCTGGTTCTTCTTCAGTGTAATACTATGCTTTCTTAATATCAGTTTCTTATTATTCGCCCCAAAGGAATAATCACAGCTGCCAAAGATGTGTAGGCACTGTCCTTCTAAGTGGAATATTGGGAGAATTTACATATAACCTCCAATTCTCCCCACATAACAGCAGAAAAAATTTGCCTTACAAAAGAGGGAGCTGTGCTTTGGTTGCCAAGGAAACCAAATGAAAGTGAAGGAGCCAAGGAAATAAAGCTGTACAGGTGTGCTTTGCTCCTCCAGGCCAGTGCTCCATGGGACCATCCACATCTCTTCATAACCAGGACAATGTCTGCATCCTGCTTTATGGTAGTCACCATCACAGCACATGCCTTGCTGCCTGCCTTTCAGAACTTAGCCTTCACGGTTGGAGTTAGGAGACTGGAGAATCCCAGGCATCTTCTAATGCTGCTGCTTTTCTCTGTTGTGCTTGATGTGGTTTCTACTTCCCAAGATGTTCACGAGAGATAAGTCTAGAGTGACCATGGATGAACCCCAGCAGTCATGACACCTGAGAGACACACAGACGTTCAGCAGCAAACATTTTGTGTGAAGCATTTTCCCCTGTGATTTTATATAAATGCAGTTTCGGAACATGAGTTTTAAAAATAAACTTCTCAAATCTTTTGAGTAATATGGCAAAGATAAATAATTGTGGTTTTCTTTGGGGAAGGATGTACAAATGGAGAATGTGCAACAGGACAGAATAGAAAACCCTTGCTTGTCTTATGAAGTGGGCTTTCTCGCACTTTATCAGACCCAAACTGTAATTAGGTGAAAAGAATAAAAGCTTGTCATTGACATGGAAAAAATTATTTGGATTTGTAACAGCTGTCTGCATACTCTATGTACATTTTGATTAATTTTTCTTTTAAAAAAATTAAAACAGAAAAAAATTAAAAAAAAATTTTAAAGACAATCTAACCTGAAACTTGCTGGCCTAAATTAATGGCTGGCTTCAAACTTGTCTATCTCAGCTTCCCAAGTACTAGGATTACAGGGATGCACAAAAATCTCTAGCTTGATTTTCATTAATTATTGGTGACAGTGACCATTTTTTCAATGACAGACTGCAAAACACATTGGCTTTTTTTTTTTTTAATCAACTTGTTCCAACCCAAATGTACCACCTCACAGTTTGATGTCTGCCCAGCAAGAACATGAGTCTTTTCACTTCATGACTTACATGGGAGGCAAGTTTACACAGATGTACATGGTTGGTGGTGTTGTGGGTCTAAGCTCTGGAGACTGAATCCTTGAGATAGTCAGTCTGCATGGAAACTAGACCAATGCCAACTCGGTTACTCTGAAATTGCTGATTCTTGTATTCCCTGGACAGGTAAAAGAATAAAATGAGTCTTTGTAATATACACAGATGAGCAGTTAATACAGGAAATGAATGGAAGGGGGAGGGAGGGAGGAAGAGAAAGAGGGAGGGAAGGAGGGAGGAAAGGAATGAAAATGAGGGGAAAAGATAGAAGGGATCAGGAGGAGAAGGTCTAGTCAAAGTCAAAGGAAAAGCATTAAAGGCATAATTTAAGACACGGAAGTCTACTCCGGCCATTCATATATATGTCTTTGTGGGAATTGGGCATAATTTTCACCTAAAGATAAAAAGTCTTGTTTCAATTCAAAGTCACTCAGTTGACATCTACCAGACAAAGAACTGAAGAGAATACACATCTGTGCAGGACATTTTGAACTGAATTATGCTTTCAACTCTCTTGTTCCTGTAGTGGGGATGACTAGGAAATGCTGGCTGGACACAACTCATCCTAGTCTTTGGTTTTTCCTGTCTGATGACAGACCAGGACCAAAAACATGTCTAATATTATTGTTGTCTCTCAAAGACAGGATTCATGTATCCCAGGTTGATCTGAAATTACAGATCAAGGTAATCTGTAATGAATGATTACCTTGAATTTCTGATACTCCAAAATTTACTTCCCAAGTGATGGGCTGACAGGGGTTGCATCACCACTTTCAGCCTGTGTGGTGCTGGCATGAAATCCAGGGCCTCATGTATGCTAGACTACCATCAGCAGTCCAAGATTATTGTCTCTAGCCTGTATTCTTCACTCTCTGCACTTACCTGATGATCTTATACTGTACTTATACTTATGATCTCTGCACTTATACTCATGATCTTGTTTAATAGGATCTTAATGCAGCTAGTTACAAAAGGAAAGAGAAAACATAGGCAAATAGGTAGATGCATAACTAAATAATAAAATATCTCACGTATGATCTGAGCAAAGATTAAATGAGCCAACCCAAGCCTGCCTGTTAAGACCTTAGATTTTGCACTAACATAGCTGTGAGTAAATCTTCCAGCTGTTGAAGGAAGTTATAAGGTAGGAAGACATCTTATCTTACTTTGGTAGGTCATCATTAGATTGTGTGTTTTGTGTTTCTTTTTGGAATCATCTGGCACTCCCAGCAGGTTTTCTGCAGGTGAATTCAAGTTACAAGAGATTTAATTTCTGTTGAATGTCTGAATGGGAATTGTTTAAGTGGAGAATACTGACGCTGCCCAATTGAAATGGAGATTAGGACAAATTTTGGATAGCTATTTCCCCAGTTACTTGAAGAAGTATGGTAGTTTTGTGACTAGCCATGAAAGCACTACTGTGAAGTATGTTTTTATAGTTTCTTTTCTTATCTTACTCTAAAGGGTGGATCTAAGAGGGCACACTGGAACACCCTAAGCAGGAAACTTCCTCTTGGAAGGGTTTTTAGAATTCCATGATGCCATCATTCTCCCTGTTTCTCTAGGGACTCTAGAGCATCCGTTGGCCATCAAGAAACTTCATCAAGAATAGAAAGGCTTCATCCTTTCTTGTACTTTCCCGCACTTCTGCAAGGAGGTGGGATTAGTTGCTTGTTTTGTTTTTTTTTTTTAAAGATGGTTCAGAGAGAGGTTAATAACAAGGAGGGTTTCATTAACTTACAAAAGCATTCAGAGACTTTCTCCATCTCTGTCTAGTAATACACAGATGCAGAAAACTGCAGTTTCCAACTCCCAACAAATGCTCAAAACACAGGAACCACCCACGGGGAGAGAGCAGAAGGATTGGGAAACACTGAAATCAAAAGATCAAATATTCTTACCTGGTCCAATTTGATACCTAGCTTTTCAGTTCTTCTAAAACACTGGAGTTCTTGGCTAGGGATCACTAGATGAGATCACAGCGATAAAATGAGACATCTCATTTCCTGGGCATAATTAAATTCAACAAAAGCAACATTCAAATCAGAAGATTTCTGCACAATATATAATTATGCACATGAGCCTTGCATCACGGCACAGAAAACCTAATGAGACCTTCAGGGACATCATCTCTGAGCATCTCCTCTCCATCCCAGACACCATTGTGACCTGATAGCTTCCAGGGCTCTGCAGTGCTGAATACTGTTCAGTGCAGTTTTCCTCAAATACAAATGTCTAGTACTTATCTTCCTGTTTGAACATGTTTCCATATTAATGAGATAGAAGCTGCATCTAATTGTTTTGTTAAATGCAAATGATTTTAATTCTTCTAAAACACACACACATTCAAGAGAGAAACCTCATTGCAAAATTCTAATTTGAATTGTTTGCTATTATGCTGAAATAAAGGTTGTTCTAGGGTAATTCGGTGGTGGGTTTTATTAGTTCATTATGAACATAAACTCAATTTACTAGAGTTAACTTAATATTTATTCAAATTAAAGGATTATCCTGTCTATAACTCAAGAGTCATTGGCTCTATTTATTTGAGGTCATTTCAATTAATATAATGAAAAAAATAGTTTGACAATGTCAAGCTACAAGTACCACATTTCACTGTTGAAATTAGGCCCACTTCGTTCTTAATTCATTTTTTCCATTAAAATTTACAAAACACAGTTTTTGATATTCCAAGTGTAATTTCTTTTTCAGCCAATTTATTTGGGTTGAGAAGATTTAAGTGAGAGTTAAAGCTAGATTTGTAACAGTGAAACATCTATTAAAAAGATTGTATAAAGATGATCAAAAGCCCAGAGGAGGTGGGTCTGGAAAAAAAAATTAAAGAACTTTTGGTCAGAATAAAAATTGATACCTCTCCAGGGGACTGAGCCTTGGGAAGGGGAGATTCTCAATAGACCTTACAGGAAGATAGATGTGCCCCAGATAACCCACATTTGTGCAAATCAGCTAAGCAGTTGCTACAGTTTTAGTTTGTGCAAATACACATAACTGAACTACTCATATAGACTTTGGCCTAAGTGAAAGTTTTGGAAACATGGAGAATAAATAGCCTTCTGGGATAATTCAGATTCTACAGGGGTTGAAATGGATGAAATAAGTATCTACATTTAAAAAAAAAGTGAAGCAACTAACTATGCACCTATACCTTCCACTTCGAGCCTTGCCTTATAGACTTATTTCTTACTGGTTGGTGTCTCTGGAGGTCAGCTTGTTAATAGCAAATGATTATATGAAATCTGTTGCAGTGTTAACCAGAGCCTTTTGTAACAAATGCCTTCAGAATCATTCTCAAAATGAGTAAATTTTAAAACCTGATTATGTCTATTTCTTTTTTCTCTCCTTGTTTTTTCCCGTCCTTCCTTTGCTCTTTGAAGCAGAGCCTCACATGGCATACACTGATTGTCCTATTTCACTTTAAGAACTTGATACACCCTAGAGTCACCAGGAAGGGAGACTCAACTAGAGGACTGCCAACATCAGATTGGCCTGTGCACAAGTCTATGGGAGATGATCTTGATCATTAATTGATGCAGGAAGACAGATGGTTCTGGGCTGAATAAGGAAGTTGGCTAAGTATGGGGCTGAGAGCAAGGTCTGGTTTCTGCTTCAAGTCCCTGCTCCAGCTCCTGCCTTGACATCCTTAGGAGGAGACTGTGATAAAAGTTATTGTGGCCATGGTATTTGTCACAGTGACTTGGAGAAAGTAGAATACTGGCCTTGAATTTGCTATGTAGCTGAGGATGACTGAATTTCTGATTCTACTGACCCTACTTTCTGATTTCTGAGATTAAAGGGAATGTAGGAATGTATTCCACCACAACTAACTTGTGTGTGTGTGTGTGTGTGTGTGTGTGTGTGTGTGAGTATGTGTGTTTAATAAACCTTGATATACAGGATTACACCAAACTGCATAGCAAAAGAATCAGCAGAGTGAGGGAGCAATCTATGGACCTGAAGAAAAAAAATGTTCTTCAGTGTAATTACTCAGCAGTATTTCTATGTAGAATATATAAAGAACTCAAAAGTACAAACTAACAATTAGACAAAATCAGAAAAGACACCTTTTAAATACAACCACCCAAACAACAAGTTTATGAATTAAAAATAACTATTAGGGTCTGAGAATTGCTGAAGACCCCAGACTCAAATAGCATGCGAACACAAAGGGCATTTATTCTTCGGAAATAGTCATCATGCAGGGGTCAATCATCTACACAAAATGGTGATGACCACTGGGGATGAAGGCATACAGGCCGTTTAAAGGTGAACTTGGGGGATTCTAAATATGGGTGAGCTAATTTCTGTTTGTGGTGGACGTTTATTGGAAGGGGCAAGTAACTAGTTTACCCATTGTGGGCTTTTTAGTCATAGATGGTCAGCAACAGACATATCCTGTAACTTTAGATCCCTCAACCTTATAAGGCCAGGTTCAAAACTGTTAAGCTGATTGGCTTTGCTGGGAGACTTGCTGGACTCAGGCTTAGGTCATTATTTATGACAGAGTTGCTCTGTGTCTAAGACAGAATTACATTCTGGCCCTTTCAAAACAACCAAACTACCTAGTCAGCAGAGAAATGTGTATCAAACCCACCAGAAAGCCTCTCACCCTTGTTAGAACAGCAGTTAACCAAAACCAAATACTGGCAAGGACCGAAGTAAGAAGATCCTTCCATTCTGTTGCCAAAAATGTAAAATAGTACTAAAGAGTAGTTGAAGGGACAAAGGTAGGCAGTGAATGAGAAGAAAAAGGTTCATTTGGTGACCATGTCTGGGTCATAGTCCATCATGAAGAGAAGTCAGTCAGAAACTCAAGCATGAACTTCAAGCAGAAAGCATGAATGAACGCTGCTTGCTGCTGTGCTCCCAACTCCATACTTCAGCACTGTCTGCCAAAGGAATGGTGATGCCCACAGTAGGTGGAGTCTTCCCCAAGATGGCCACTTCTTGTTCTCATAAAACCTTGTGAGGAAAAAGGATAAAGATATAGGAACAGGTATCTAGACAAGATCAGCAGGATAGAAGTGAGGGCATAGAAGCTTATAAAACACCCAAGCTAGCTAGCATCTGTTTAGAGCCCCCAGCCTTAGGCTTCTTACATCCTGTATAAAGCTATTTCTCTACAATGTGGCATTCTGTCTTTCTAGGATGTTCAATTCATTGTTCATGCCAGCAAGTATACTTATTAGCACTCCCCTAGACAACTTCCTGTACTCCTGTTACACATATTTTAAACAATTATCAAATACAATTTATATGAACTTACACTTCCTTTCAAGTGTGTGTATTATTTAGAAAAGTTTAAGTGAGCCATAGATTCAAGTTTTCTTCAAAGTTTTAAATGAAGAAACTTTAAAAATTCTATGTAGTATATTTCACATAAAACTGCAAACCTTGAATTTTGAAGACCAATAAAGATTACTAAATGCAGAGACAAAACAAAGACATTTTAAACCCAAAGAGTTCTTGGACTTTAACCCCAAGTTTCTCATTCAATATACAGTCTGATTTGTGTTGCTGTGATAACACTATGTCGAGAAACAACATGGGAGGAGAGGATTTATTTGGCTTATACTTTCCCATTGCAGTTTATTGAGGGAAGCAAAGGCAGGAACCTAGAGGCAGGGCCACACTTATGAAGGAGTGCTGCTGACTGGCTTGCTCCCATTGGCTTACTTAGCCTGCTTTTTTTTTTATTATTATGAATAAAGTCTCCTTTTTTATCCATGTATTTTCTTGTTCAAATTCCCTTCCCCCTCCTGCCCCTCCTGGTCACTCTCTCTTCTCCCCATCTCCTTATCTCCTCCCCAACAAGGGCAGGAGGTCCCAAGATCCCAAGGCTTAGTTCAGCATCCACTCCAGGCAAATCTGCTTTCCTCATCCCAACATCAAGACTGAGTCAGGTATTTCTTTGGAGGAAATGGGCTCCAAGGTGCTGGTCCAAGGTGCTTCAGATCCCAGGCTGTTCAGTGGTTGTGGTTTGCAGCTTGGGTATGCTTTGCTTTTTGTTTAAAGTCCACTAATGAGTGAGTACATCCCCTGCTTATTTTTCTGAGTTTATGAGACCATGCTCAGGAGGATATTCTCCAAATCCATCCATTTGCCTGCAAATTTTAGGATATCATTTTTTCTTCCTGCTGAGTAGTACTCCATTGTGTAGATGTACCACAGTTTGTTAATCCATTCTTCAGTTGATGTTTGTTCAGGTTGTTTCCAGGTTCTTGCTATTATGAATAATGCTGCTATAAACATAGTTGAGCTAATGCATTTGGAGTGCAAATGTGCATTTTTAGGGTATATGCCCAGTAGTAGTATTGCTGTATCCTTGGGGAGATTGATTTCTAGTTTTCTGAGAAACCACTATACTGCATTCCAGAGTGTCTGAACAAGCTTACACTTCCACCAACAATGGAGGCGTGTTCCCCTTGCTCCACAACTTCTCCAGCATAGGCTGTCATCTGTGTTTTTGATCTTAACCATTCTGACAGGTATAAGGTAATATCTTAAAGTTGTTTTGATTTGAATTTCTCTGATGGCTAAAGATGTTGAGCACTTTTTCAAGTGCTTTTCAGTCATTTGTAATTCTTTTGCTGAGAATTCCCTTATTAGTTCTGAACCCTATTTTTTGATTGGGTTATTCCAAGTTTTGGACTCTAGTTTCTTGAGTTCTCTATATATTTTAGATATCAGTCCTCTGTCACTTGTAGGGTTAGCATGCTTTTTTTATACAATCCAGCACCACTAGCCCAGAAGTGGCATCACCTACATTGTGAAAATAAAAATGCCCCTACTGGCTAATATGATGGAGGCAATGTCTCAGCTGTGGTTACCTCTTCCCAGGTGAGTAGTTGGTGTTAAGTTGAAAAAAACTAACCAGCACATTAAATGAACTAAACATATGTTTAGTTCACTAATTATATATCATAATGTAATACATATATCATATATATGTTCATATATCATAATATAATATATATTAATTATATACCTATACATTATATAAAATAAATATATAAAATATATAATGTACTGGATAGTATATATATGGATATATATAGACGTACATACATATATCCTTGAAATTATAAAACCCAGATAGAGGGGGTCTGAGATTTAAAGAAGAAACATTTTGGCAGGTCTAATGAATCATGTCACAATCATGATAATCCAACAGTCTAAGCTTCAAGTAAACTATTGTAAACTTGAAATCATGGGAAAAAAATCAATCAATTAAATTATTTCAGAAGTCACCCATTTTAACATTTCGCTATTATTACTGAGGAAGAGAGATATACTGATTGATTTTAGTTTAGGAACATGACTGACAACAAATTTTTCTGTTTGTTAGATCATTTAAAGTTGAGTGTTCATTCCAGCATTAGTAAACTAGCCTTGTAAGCTTTGAAAGTACATCTTTGCTTGTTGGAGAGATAAATGTGTGCACAGCTATAAATACCTGCCAGACACTAGCAGGGAGGGAAAAGGCACAGAGATGCTCTTGTCTCGGTACTGATGGAGGAAGAATCAACCATCACCATTCACATACAAACATGAGCACAGCGTTTAAAGGTTTACTATCTACATGTTGGCTTATCCAGATCAACACCTGGACAAGCTTAAGCACCATGTTAACATCCATCAGGACAATGTCCTCCCAAGTCATTATTAGTTAAATGTTACATGACATATGCAAAGGTAAGGCAAGATATCTGAGAGTTATCCTGGGACATACAGGTCTTTCTCAGTCATAAGGCAGAGACCCACAGAGAGTTGGGATCAGAGCTGAAAGACATCCTTCCAGCCACTCTGGGCTTTGACAAATGTTCATATTAGTACTGTGGAGCCTGGAATCAAGATAGCAGGCAGAAATGAGATCTATATGGAAACCTGGGGCATGAGAAAGAGGTAAGCCCTAGATTCTGTAGCATAGAACCAACCATACAACAGAGCTGTGATGCTTTGTAACAGCCATGAATTGTAGAGAGCTGCATGTATCCACGCCTTAAAGATGGCGCTGGCTTCTGCCCTCCATCTTCCACATGGTGAGTGCTCTCAGTGACAAACTATCCCATAATTGGCTAAGCTGAGGATCTGGCTTGCTTCCGCGTACCTGGACCTATAGGCAGTGCCCACGTGGCAAACTGGGGTTGGCTGCCCAGAGGCTATTTAGGTTGAGAGAGAAGATGTAGTAAGTCAGTCAGTCCCCATTGTAAGTAAGTAAGTCAGAAGTCAGAATTCAAGGTTCCTGAATAAAACTGCTGAAAGAAGAGTCTGGTGTCGTGTCTTCCTTGCCAGACTAAGTGGGCACGACAAATTCAAGCGTGCTTTTCTTGGGGCCCAAGTCTCGGCGGGTCCCAAGTATGAATGGTCTGGAGGGCATAACATACTCACTGGAGAGTCCCAGGTCTACTGGGGCCATCCTTCTCTGCAAAATTATATACAACCATTGAATGAGCTATGAATAAAACTGCAGCAGAGCTTGAGGCTGGCTTAGTGGCCTAATGAATGAATTAAGATCACTGACATTATAGCCCAAAGGGGAGGTTTGCCCTTTGCTGACATTGTAGTTCCTTGGCTTCTTCCCAAAGTTTTGTATGAAGAGAGAGAACAAAGCAAGTCATTCACAAAGGAAACAAACATGGCTTATATTTAAGATGGCAAACATTTAATAGAAGTAGACCTGTAGATTGCTCAGTTGTTAGCATAGAGGCAGGAAATTTAAAATAAACATGATGTATGTGTTAGTGAACAGATTGACATTAGCTGATGGACAGCTGTAACAGAGAAATCGATAAAAGATTAACTTCTTGAAGAAAAATTAGCTAGTCAAAATACAGGCACATGAGATAGAGATGGCAAACTTTGTACATTGTTTATTGAGTATGCTTTAATGACCCATCGTCCACCTGGAGACTCACTTGTTTGGGGTCATAGCTGGGATTCCCTTTTTCAATTACACTGAATAAATGTCAAAATGAATAAATCTAAGTATCAGTATTTTAGGTAAGATTCAAATAGATGCTGTGTTTTCCACTCTAATGAAGTAGTAGGATTTGCCTTTGATAGCAGGATACATTTGAGAAGATCAGGGTACAGTTATCACACAGTCATTTATATTTTAGCCTCTATCAAATATATAATGGGAAATCATCTTGTATTGTAGATGAAATTACCAAGGAATAGGGAGAAAATCAAATAGATAGTTGAAGAAAAAGTTTACCCATGTGGGAAGTGAGAAAGGGATTGCCATTTTTCTTGATCTGGAAGTGTTAATGAGGAAAAGTATATGAAAAGCCCAGTTCTTCTTAGAAAGTGAAGGTTAATTTCCAGGTACCTTAGTTTACACATGAAAAAAAACAAACCTAGGGTATATGATTATAATTAAATAATACTCACTTTGGTCCTAAGTTCTAGACTAAAAAGTTTTAAATATATAGCAGTGAAGACCCTGAATAACTATACAGTGACAGACTATAGCAGAAATCACATTTTGAAAGACATGAAGATCAGTAGCATGCTTGGTTGTACAAGCAGAACACTTGAGTTTGGATCCTTGTGCACCCCTGCAAGAGCCAGGGCACAGAGACACACGTCTGAAAGCCCAGCACTGGGTAGGTGGAGATAGGCTGGCTCCTTGGAGCTCACTAGCTAGCTAGCTAGCCTAGGTGAATTGATGAGTTTTGGTTTGAGTGACAGGCTCTGTTGAGAAAGAGAAAACATCTCAGGATCACCTTAGCTCACCCCTCACATGAAGACATGTATCTATTGCCACATGCACATATAGTGAAGATGACAAGTTGAAACTATCATAATATTGATATAACATATAAAGTTTAAACATATAAACCCTCTGGAATCACTTTTTATATAGGAAATGGAAGCCTCTATGTTCAGAATGATTTGTAGGTTACACTAAGCACACATATCCTTAGAAAATCTTTATACACAAACATATTAGTCTTTGGCAGTTTTATAAGTATAAATAATGTTTTTTTGATCATTTTACTCCATATTACCTTTCTTACCCTACCCTTCTTCCAGTTGATGTGGGGTATCTTTTAGATGCTGTGAATTTCCTTGGATAATAAAGAAACTGTCTTGGTCTATGGCAGGCATCTTAGAAGTAGGCAGGAAATAGGAGCATAGACAGGAGAAGGATGGCAGAGTCAAAAGAGATGTCATCCAGTCGCCCAAGAATCAACATGAAATGTATCATAGGTAAGCCATGGGCCATGCGGCAAGACAGATTAAAGGAAATGGATTGAATTAAGATGCAGGAGTTAGCTAGCAATATGCCTGAGCCATAGGCCCACAGCATGAAATTAATATAAGTATTTGAGTCATTTTTGGGTGCGTAAGCCGTGGTAGGCAGATATGAACATTAGGACTAGATCAGTCCAGAAACTTCTTATTACACCCAGTCAAACCTTTCTTCTCCTGAACAAGTTGCTCAGGTTCATGTATTTGGTATGTCTGTGCTTGACACACTGAGTTTGATTAGGTTGGCTTGCATGAGTATGGGTAGGAAGTTATTTCCTGAAGGCATGGGCAGCTGATGAGTGGCTACACTTCTGAAGAAAGCGACATTTTTCCCCCAGCTCCTATGAACTGTCAACAGTCCCTCAAGGACAGGCAGAGTCTCATTGCCCTTCCCTCTTCCATGATGAATGCTGATGTGCCCAGTCTTCTCTGAGTGCCCATAGCTGCAATGAGTTCATTAATGCCATGTCCAAAAGATATCTTTTACAACATACCTTCCCAACCTCTGGGTCCCTGTCTCAAAAACTAGACTGAAGTGTGACATCTAACATCAACCTCTGGCTTTCAGACATACCACATATGTACCCCCACTCCCCCTCCTCCACACACTCTAAAATATTTAATTTGACTTAGTAACTAAAAGATTTAAATGCAGTTTTTATACCTGTTATATTACCCTGAGATCCACCTACTAGAATTATATTTATAATACACACAATTTAAATTCTAAGCCTTTAGAATTTTTACGAGTATTTATAGATTGAACTTCAACTTTTTGCTTCTTCAACTTTTATTTTACTTGCAAATCCTTTAGTCTGTAGAAAGAATTTTCCACATTCTGTTATCTCCTTTCCTTGCCTCATCATCACCAATCCATCTGTGAATGCCTCCCTTTCTATAATACTTTGGCACACATCTCCCTAATAAGTGTTTTCTTTTTCTCCCACAGCTAAATTCATCTCAAGAAACAACAAAATGAATGACGTACATTCATTCAAATTATAGGAATGAGAGTGGGAGGATCTCACACAGCTAATTTTTCTATGCTAAGAAATGAATTATTTGACTACATGTGACGGTTTTTGGCTCAGCCTTTCCATTGAATAAATAAAGGAAACAGTGCTCTTGTTCTGGGTCTGAAAAATACAAAGTAATGAATAGAATTCATCATACCAGGGATCACTTCTAACCATATTTCTATGCCCATCTTAGTTACGTTCTATTTGTTCTCTGGCAGTGTGCATCTAACCAAGCAGACAAAAATATAATTACCAAATGAAGGAAAAAGAGAGACCTGAAAATTAGTATCTAAACACTTATGTGCGGCAGCCCAACCTTTTGGGGTAGATGTTACATGGTGAACCACATTCTGAAATACCATGCATTCAGTTCTTGGTCTTAACTATTGCATATTGGTGGGATTAATAAGCCTTGTCTTAGCACATTTCCACATTTAAAATATCAAAGCATAGTTATCTTGTGAGTCCCATCATTAATCCTTGAAAAAGAATACAATGATCACTGACTTCACTATTAATACAAGGCTCAACTCCCAGCCCTAAGCTAATAGATAAATTTACAAACTCAATGTTTATTTATTTTTTGTTTCATTTTTTTATTTACTAAGAAGATAAGGCAACTTTAAACTCAAAGTCTGACAGTTTTTCTTTAAAACTATTTTGTTTGATATTATTTTCTGCCAGTGCCCTGTCCAAATTTGATAATTTCCTATTTGGGAATTTCTAATTAGAAGTAGAATCTTTAAAAAGTAATGAAGTAGGCAGGCATAGAGGCACACAACTTTAATCACTAATGGTCTGTGAGTTTGAGGACAGCCTAGTCTATGTAGTGAATTCCAGGCCACCTATAGCTACACGGTGGCACCTTGGGCCCCTTCTCCCCCAGATGAGTGAGGTAAACCAAAATGCATGTGAAGTCACAGAAAGAGAAGATACATAGAATAGGGTAACAGCACTCCGGCAAAGAAGCTGGCTCTGTTCATTCCTGCTTAGAATTCTGGGATGTGGTTGTCTGAAAGATTACCTGCTCCTCATCATTTCCAGGGGCAAAAGACACGGACTAAAGTTGACCATACCAGAAGAAGGAAGTATGTCTTGGACTTTGCCAAGTCATCAGCGGGTCTTAGGAGTTTGGCCTTGAATCCATAAAATAAGTGTGTGGATTCATTTATTTTAAGTGTGTGAAATATTTTTTAGGCTGAAGGACAAGTAGAAGTCTTGTTGTGTATGGTGAAATGCACACCATAAAATAAGTGTGTGAAAATAAGTTTTGGGCTGAAGGACAAGTACAAGTCATGAAAAGTAGTATTCAAGAGGACTGCATCATTGATAAAGTCGGGGCTGGGAGACTGCAAGAGCCTGGGGGAAGCGCTGGCCTGAGAAAAGTGGGAAGGAGGTCACAGACTTCCTTGTGGAGAACCTGCATCCTGAACTAAAGCCAAGCAGCCCCAGCTTTACAGTCAACATCTAGCCTAGGACTAAGAATCACACGCCAGAGATCAACCTTCTTCCCTGAGAGGAAAGGGGCTCGTCTGCTAAAAAGGAAGAAACAGAGTTGGGGAAAAAGTACTTCAGAGCTGACCTAACATATCTTCTAGTTATGTAATCAGATGAAATTTGTAACATAATAAGTTGTTCCCTCCTGTAGATGACCCTGGGTAGTGAAGAGCTTTCCCTGAATTTTAAGCCAAAAATGAGGAGGCTATTGGTGACTGACGGCTGCTACAAGGGAGAGTCACTGTTCCCCTAGGGTACTGCCACTTGTGGTCAGCCACGCTTCAGCGGAGGTCACATATCCATAAACATATGGATAGCACGAAATGGTCTCTATAGGTAAAGAAAAAAAAAGAAAGGAAAAAAAAAGCATAGGAAGTGGATGAGGTAACTGGGAAAGGGGACGATCTGGAAGGAGCTGGGAGAGGAGGTGAAAGGTCAAAACTCACTGAATTCTCAAAGAACTAATAAAAAGGGGAGGGAGAAAAAGGGAGGGAAATTGGAATATATAAAGTAATGAAAAAGCTTTAGTTATAGTGCTAATTTTTGATCTAAAAATAAACAATTATTAGCCCCAAGATGTTTGATTTTTTTTTTTTTTTTTACACTTCTTTCCCAAACAAATCACTTTTTGCTATGGCTGGGATTTAGTCTGCTCTCTGTGGGTGCTGGAGACGTGATCTCCAGTGTGGCAGTGTAAAGGTAGAGGAATCCTTAGGACACATGGCCAAGCAGAAGATGCTTAGGTTATCAGAGGCATTCTCCGCAGAGGGATGAAGGCTGGGCTAGTGAACTGAGCCAGTTTTTAGGAACTATGGCTGTGAAAGCCTAGTTTCTCAACCCCTCCCTGGCTCCCTCATCATCATCTTTTCATCATTCATCTGATTCTTTTAGTTGCACTGTGACACAACCACTCAGCCACCACACAACATAGATCCTTGATTCCTCCCAATGTGGATTCAATGCCCTCTCAGGAAGAAGATTCACAACTCCTTCAAGATAAGGATCCACCCCCTCTGAGGATTCAGATGGAGAAGAGTTCACAGACCCCCTACAATGCAAATTAAGAGAAAATTCCTAGATTTAAATGAAAGCACTGTGACTGACTCATGTTTAAGGGAAGCAGTTTTGCATTTTGTACATCAGAGAGAAGACACGCATATTAAATCCATCCTCATTCAGTTTTTCCTACATGTTTTTTCCAAGATGTTGAGAAACTTTCAGGACACCTGGACCATCTGCTGCCCTGAACCTCAGACAGCCCTGCTCCACCCATCACTTGGTTTTCTAGCTTTCTGTGTTTTTCTTTGTTTTATTTGTTCTCTATGGATTTATTTTCTTTAGGTTTTCTTACTGGGCTCTGCCAAATTTGTATTAGGACATGAGAAATAATGCCAAGAAGCTCAAAGTTAGCTGCTGTCAGTTTTCACATCAACACTAAATATTTTAAATGTTTTTTTCAGTTTAAAAGAAAAATGAGATTTCCAATTTGTAGTGCAAAATGCAAGCAACTCAGAAACGGCTATTCCAGCATATGAGGAAAAAAACCAACCAAGCAAGCTGAAACCTATCAGTCTGTGAGGGATCTGATGTTACAGCACAGTGCTCTCCCCAAACCAGAAAGCCAGGGACAGATCCAGCCCTCTGACAGAAACCCCAGGGCACCTGGCTCTGAGAAGGAAGCCTGAGCCATCTCTTATGCCTTCCCAGAAGTTCAGCATGGGTAAGTCGCTCCAACTGAGCCCAGTCCTAAGGAGGCATACACATGTCTGAGAGCTTTACATTCAAGATCAAGGCACATAGCAATTTTAAAAGCTATCCAGAAAATGCTTGATAGGAATAACTTCTTAAAATACTGACATTTTACCTAATGGCAATGGACTTGGGAGAAGGAAAAGCTCCTCAGAGCTGTCTTGCCTTCCTAAGGGCAAAAGGAAATGAGTTTCCAGCTCCTGATGCTCTCTATTAGGGAATGGAGAGATCTCAGTGCAGCCACCAAGCCTTCACTGGCCCCAAGTGAGAGATGAGTTCCAAGGGCAGGTGCCCAGGATGAGGCAAAGGTGAAGAATCGTGACATTGCTGAGGCTTCATCATAGCTCACAAGGACACCTATGCATCCAGTACACTTAGCTCCAAAGCAGATTGCTGAGTACACTGTAGGGGACACACAGGTAGAAGAGACAGAATAGGCTTCATAGTCAGAGTCTTGTGTAGCTGAGGTGTTGGAATTCTTAAAACAAAACATTTCTAAATGATTCTGAAAAATATCTTAAAGTCACTTAGGGGATAAAGTAGGCAATGTCTAAGCATAGATAGACAGTTAGAACAGAAGGGGTAAAATTCTAAGAAATAATGAAAAGAAACAGTGTTGATCTATGCATTGTGTCCAGTTGTGTGTGGATACACCTATGTAAAGAGAGTTCCCTTTGGTGAGGGAAGTGGCTATCCGCGTCAGAGCTGGGAGGTATGGGAGGAGCTGGAGAGATGGAGGAAGAGTAGCTGGGGGAAGAAGAGGGAAAGAAAGATACAAAAGTACTTCAATTAAAAGTATTTAAAATTATTAAGAAATATGGATTTATTAAAAAAATTTTAAAATGCTGGAAATAAAACCATAGCAACAGAAATGAGTAGTGCTTGCTATGGGCGCCCTGGCAAGATATGGCCAGGGAAAGAATTAGGAAACTTGATGGTACAGTTTGTGTAGAAATGTCACATGCTGAAAGTAATTGTTACCACCAAAGTGACTAAAAATAGCTGTAAAAAACATCCTAAAACTGTGAGGTGCATCACACACACACACATACACACACACATACACACACACACACACACACACACTCACACACACACTGAATACAAGGAGGAAATCAAGAGAAGGAGCAGATTTCATATGGAACTGTGCTAAAATCACTAATTAAAAGAAAGATATAGGCCCCAGGAATGGCTTAAAGGACAATGACTCTTACCCACTGTTGATAAATGCCTAAGGATCTGAGTTCAATCCCCAGAATTCACATAAATGTATAAGAAGAGAACTTACTTCACAAAGTTGTCTTCTGACCATGTGGGCATTTTCACACTACAACCTACCTCCCACCCATCACATACACACGAGACACACACACACAAACAATGTGAAGCATACACATGGACATTAAGAGAAAAATGAAGTCTGTGAGCATGTCTATGTTGACAAGCTTAGTAACCTTGGGAAAACTGTCCAGTTTCCAAAACAACAAAAACCCAAATAAAATCCACATTCTATTGATTGTGAAGGGTAATATAGATAAGCACATACCTAGATACATGGCAAATGAGTTCCTGTCATCTCTCTATATATATTATCAGTTATCAACTTAAGTTCTATTTTAAGGAATTATACAGAGATACTGGCTTTGTAGTCATTAGGTAAAATTACTTTGCCCTAGAGGACCTCAACCTTTTCTTTAAAATAATTTTTACTTATTATATTGCATCTTATGTGTGTGAGTGTTTTATCTACATATATGTATACATCTGGTGTCAGCAGAGGCCAAAAGAAGAAGGCATCAGATTTTTTTGGAATTGGAGTTGCAGATAGCTGTGAGCTACCATGGAGGTGCTGGGATTTGAACCTGGGTTCTCTGGAATAACAGCTGGTACTCTTAATCACTGAGCCATTTCTCTAGCTCCCTAGCCTCTTATTATAAAACTGTCAATATATTGAATCTGGCCCCTTCACACTACCGAGAGAAATCCACTGTATTCAAAATCTACCAGTGAAAATGTTAGTCACATTTCAGAATGACATCTGGGTTAATTTGATCAATATGGGTATGAATTTTAGCCCATGGAAGGAGCTGCCGCAGTCACTCCTACTGAACTTGCCATCTAAGTGCACCACATAAAGCATACACAGCCTCTGGAGACTGAAGATAGCTCAAGACCGAAGATACTGAGAAGTTTATATTTTCATTTAAGATGAAGCAACTCTCCCAAATGCAACTAAATGCACACTGGTCATGCCCAAGAGGAGATGCAATGTCTTGAATTGAGTTTATTTTCCTTCGTGGCATATTATGATTTACATTCTAGGCTATATAATTAACCTAGTTAAGGTATAAAATTACTACAACTTGTGTTATGTGACAGAGGATAATGGAATTAATAAATTATACTTAACTAATTCTTGTATGTGTAAATATAGACATATACATATATTCACGCACATAAATGTGTTAACAAAGTAAATTAGATGAAATTGTGAAATTATAGCCTTTGCTTCTATAACATGTTTGTAGGTGATTATTAGTTTGCTTTTTCTTACTACCCATTCTGTTTTTCCTTTTGCCCATAACAGTATCTCAGTTTCTTCACCTGGTAGGATAGCTGAAACCATAATTCCTTATGTCAAGTCCAATTATGTTACTACCTTTGAATTCAGTCACAAGCTATGATGCATTAAGAGATTCCTAAAGTGATTGCTTTTTGTTTAGTCATAATCTTTTGAACCTCCTTTGCAGAGTAGTAGTACTCTGATTCCCCATTTTAATCAGAATAAATTCTCTAGGCAGAAGAATTGCTTCCTTCATTGCCTGTTAGTTTTGGTGGCTGTATGGTTCCCCTTAACTTTGGCTTATTGCTCTGTCTCCTAGTGGAAGCTTCTTTTTTTGATGAAGTAAAGACATCAAGACAAGCAGAGCTGGCCTTGCCGTGATGGAGAGCAAACATTCTCCTAGTGGAGCAATGGGCCTGACACTGAGTGCTGCCATTCCTAACCTTGACTGTTGGCTATCAGAAAAAGTACCTCGTGTTGGATGTTGACCATGGACATGTACAGTCTTCTGGAGAGCCTTGGCAGGCACAGAAAAGTGTTCCACTTAGACAGACAGTGAAGAAGTCTTAAAAGGCAACCTCACTGTTCTCTGAAGCTAACTGCTACAGGCCATGGTAAAGAATGAGGAATTCTTAAATAAGATGACCTACACAGACCTATGGGAATAGGTCACCTGCAATGTTGTTTCTGTACAATCTGAGGAGCAACTCTGGTGAAACACCATGCTGGTGGCCAGAGCATTTTTAAAAACCATATGGGTAGTTTCAACATTATGACCAAGCAAAGAAGGCAGGCAACTCCAAACGCAGAGGAAGTGGCTAATCCAGTAAGAACAAAACTCTGTCTTTCCTGTGATGCAAAACAATCAATTACCAGTACCTGATAATGGTGCCTTATTGGGTTCTACTTTGATCTCTGCTCTGGTATAAAGGACAGTTGGCTGTGATGAAAGCCAGGCTGGCACTGGGAGTTGATGGTGGCGCCCATCCCTACCCCCCGTATATACCATCCTAGATACTTTGATCTTGTGGACAGTGAGTGGAGAGGACAAATGCAGCTGGGAAAAGAGGCTCACTGAAGAAAAGGAGTTTTTCAATCCACTTCACTTAAAACTCTTCTCCACCATGCATTCACAATCACACAAATACCTCCAAGGCTTTCACCCATCTAGAGAGATTAGCTACAACTCTGTCTCCTTGTTACTAATGTTTCAGTTATGAGCCTTCAAACTCTGGTACCATCTAGCCAAAGCACTGGCTGCAGCCTATGAATCAGCACATATTTACTGGCCTGTATGGCAGCCTATAAACCAGCCAATATATATGTCTATAAACTAGCCAATAGCAGTTCTGTGTAATTCAGTTTGTTCTGATTGCTGCCTTGACTCTTTGTTCTACCATAGGAACCACACTCACCTTTGCCTATAAAGTGCCAATGCTTGGTCCCTGACCATGGAATTATCTTTTTAAATTCTGCTTCTCAATTCAGCCTTAAGCTTTCCATTGTAAAGCCTGCCATAGTGCGCTAAGAGAAGAGGATTTATAGTGCCAGATCTCCCACTGTGGGTTGATTTCTTCAGTATTGGTAAAAAGATATCTTCTGTATCATTATGGGCTGAGTAAGTAGACCTCAAATGACAGACGTGCATCATATTCACACCCCGCTTCAGCCTTTCTTATGCAGAAGCAGCTTTCAGTGTCAACTGTGTTAGCCTGGCAGTTTGGGGTGTGTATTTCAGTTTCAGCCAATTAAAGATGCAGTTTCCTTTTTAGCCCCAGTGAGCCAATCATCAAACCATGATCTCCACTTTAGTGGTCTTTTCTAATGAATTCAGTCTTATGTACCCTTGTCACATATTCCTAACCCATGTTGATACTTACGCTTCATATTCTAGTTATGCGCATGGTAAGAATCACATGTCTCCTACAGTGTGTTTTTTAGCTTTCCAGAGTCATGATGGACACCTTGCTTTTGAGGTCTTGCAGTCACAGGTCTTGGAGAATAGAGCTCTAGAGAATTTCAAGGAAGAATCACCAGGACCTTTAAGGTAGCTTATTTAAGTTTGGTTTCCATATTGTGTGTATCTGCTCCTGTGCATATGGGTGCAGGCATATGTATGTATATGCACATGTGGAGACCAGAGGTTCACTCCTGGTGTCTTTTTCAATTGCTTTCTACCTTAGCTTTTAGGACAGGGTGTCTCAGTGAAAATGAAGCTCAACGATTTAGCCAAACTGGGTGGCCAGAGAATCACAGGCCAGCTTTGGGATTACAGATGCATGTTGCCACATCTGGCTTGTATTGTAGGTGCTAACTCAGTTATCCAAGCTAGCATGACATGTACCATTGACTGACTGAACTGACTCCCCAGCCAGGCTTGGCCTTTGTCTCAGGGAAAGTGTTGTTACCTTTCCTGGATGGGGATGGACTACCTGGCTGTGATGCAGGGACATACTCACAAGCCGTGCAGAGACCTCACTGAAATCTTCTCTTATGTTCCACACCAGTTCCAGGCTCTTCAAACTTTTCACCTCATGTCTTCATTCTATAGCCTGTGACTTATAAGACTGTTTATTCAATCTGTGGCAGGTCAGCTACTTGTATCAGTTAGTGTGGTTTTCAACATTCTCACCCCAATAGTCATAGAAGTGAACATTTCTTTCAAGAAGTTTCCACATCACTTTTGTAAGGCTGGAACCAGGGGTTCAAATCCCTGAGTGCATTCTCTTTCAGCTTTGTGCAACACTACCAGGAAAAACTGACAAATCTTACACTTATCAGTTTGACAAAATGTTCTCAGGTATCAAATACAGGGTTGTCCAAGCCTTGTCTCAGAGGAATTTGCTGAGAAGTCACCACTGGTGCTACCCTGCATATCTCTGTGCCTGTGTCATGCTGAGGTCATCACTGTTGTCTTTACCACTGGGAAGAGAGTCATGAAGCTTTCTGTACTAGTCACATTAGGGAGCTGACTCAGAAGCAAGCAACTAGTATAGAGAGCTTTAGACCCATTGCTAGTTGCAAAACCTACAGTTTATTCAGGGATTTCCAGAGCAACAGAAACTTGTGAATGCTTGCTTGTGTGTGTGTGTGTGTGTGTGTGTGTGTGTGTGTGTGTGTATGTATGTATATATGTGTTTCAGGAGTCTGAACTCTGACAACCAGAACAATTTAAAAGGATCTTTGTAGGGGGAGGAGAAAGCTGTAATGTGTACATTGACATGAGGTGGTCATGTCAAACACCCCAAAGCCTCAGGCCTATAGAGGAATGGCAAGCTCTTCTGATACAGAAATGATTAAAATCCAAAAAAATGGCAGTTAATCTCAAAATATTTTACATTGGTATGGATTTTGGTTCATTGATACAAATTTAAGGTCAATTGGTCATACTGTATGTATATATTTCTACTCTTGTTTAAGATATTATATTTATGCAATTCCTTTAAAATTATAATATATAATTAAGAAATGCAGATTAATTAGCAGTCATCTATGATAATCAAACTTATAGTCATGTTAGTTAGGTTTTTTTAGGTTTAAAAAGATATATTTTAATTAGATAGGTAATCTTCAAACACTTCAAAGACCTACAGAATATGATACTTAAAATATTTTAAGAACTTAGACTTTTCTGGCCAGTGAGCTAGATCTGCTCCTGGCAGCACCAATCTACTTCAAAAGAATAATGGGCATCGAAAAAACTCCATATGAAATTTATTTTCTTTGTGGCAATGGTTAGGTTAGCCATTGGACAGGAAACTGTTGTCAAGCATTGGCTGCTTGGCAGTATTCTATATAAACTAGACATGCAGGGTCCATAGGAAAGTGACCTCTAAACTTTGGCAGAACATGCTGAGATGGTCCTTCAGGTTCCTGTTTTGCAGAGAAAACTGCCAGACATACTTCAGGACACAAGGAGAAGTGACTGATGAATTATGCCAGGGTAGGCAGAGCAGTCTTTCAACTTTCCTGCTTCACTGAAAGGTACACCAGTGACTCTAGGCCTGTAGGTTGAAGATGGATGCCCCACTGTAACAAAGGAATTTTGAGTGACTGTCCAGACAGCCAGATGTTATCACTGTCATTTCTATCTAGATTTTGGAAGTTGCTTGCACTTCCTGTTTGCTTGGGTAATATTATACCCTCCGGTGGTCTTTGATATAGTTGAAGATTAGAGAGCTATAAGTATAGTTTTTCTTAATTATCTTAAAAGGTATATTAGATATGAAACTTTAGACTCACAAGGATAAAGTAGATGATAGAATATTTTCTTTAGTTTTGCAAAATACAAGTAGATCAGATATTGTAACTATAGTTCTTGCTTGATAGCTATTTTGTTATATGTAATTTTGCTTCCTTTTTGAGTAGACAGGAAGGGGGTGATGTGGAATATCTTTCTGTATTATGTGCATGTCATTGGGTAACAAAGGAACTGTCTAGGCCTATGGAAAGCATCTTAGAAGAAGACAGGAAATTGGGGCATAAATAGGGGAAGAAGGGCAGAGTCACAAGAGAGCTGCGATCCAGTCACCCAAGAAGCAAGATGTAAAGAAAGAAATAGGTAAGCCACAGGCCACGTGGCAGGACAGATTAATGGAAATGCATTGAATTAAGAAGTAATAGCTAGCTAGCAAAATGCCAAAGCCGTAGGCCAAGAAGCATGTAATTAATATAAACCTCTGTGTGTTTCTGTAAGACTGTGGGTCTGCAGGTTTTGATCAAGAGCCAGACAGGCCAGAAACCTCTTATTAAGCCCTTCACTGTTACTTGAGATTCAGAAGCATGCCAAAGCCTTTCTTGGGGGACCCAGTGTGAATGTTAACAATATAAGTGTATATGTCCACCATAGCTCCCCACCCCATGTTTATAGCCTGAAGACTGTTACCCAACAGTGACTGTTTCTATGTAGATTAGCTAAATTCAGTTGCCTCCATGATCCAACTATATTCCAGAAACAAACACTGCCTTCTTTTTTGTCTATATGTAATAACCCCACCTCTATGTTCAGATATAGAAAGCCCCACTTCTCTGTTCAACGTAAGCATGTTGAGCTTCCTGGGCAATGTGGTTTGTCTAGCTGAGTCCACATCACCACTTCTTGATTCCGGTCTGTATTTGTCTTTTCTTTTTTCTCTTTCAGTCCTAGTCAGGTCTGTCCTTGGAGCCATGCTGGAATGGGCAGACCTTAGTCTATGGTTGGAGGCAGTTTAAAAGTAGAATGCATTATTTTTCATGGCCTGTCTTCTCTCTTAAGCAACTAATTGGGTGATACTCATTCATTGTGTGATGGAGGCTCATCTCCGTTACTCACAGTTCATTGACTTGAACTCCACTAGTTTTTTTTTTTTTTTTAAAAAAAAAACACCCTGGTAGCAACATCTAGAAGAATGTTCAGACAAAGCCTGGCCACCACAACCTACCTAACTACTACCTACTTAGATTGACACATAAATCATCTGTCACAAATACATAAAGTATGATTCAAAATGACAATGAAATAGATTACTTGAACTTTTCACTTCAATGAAATAGCAAATTACTGCCTTATAAACACGACTGTCAGCAAAATGAGAAAAGAAGGCACAGAAAGGAGCTGGAGAGATGGTTCAGAGGTTAAGAGTACTGACTGTTCTTCCAGAGGTCCTGAGTTCAATTCCCAGCAACCACATGGTGGCTCACAACCATCTATGATGACATCTGGTACCCTCTTCTGTATACTATATACTTAAGAAATAAATCAATATTCTTAAAAAAAAAGAAGGCACAGTGAGGGAGAAATGATTTGTAAAACACATAGGTGAAAAAAAACTTGTGTCCAATAGAGAAAAAATTTTTAAACATTTTTTAAGGAAATTAAAAAAAATTAAAGATGGACAGAAAGACCTGAATAGAAATTTCACTAAAGATGTACAGATGACATATGGTTTAGTACTCAACATCACTCTTCAAGAGGAGACAGTAGTGCCCACTAGAAAGGCCAAAGCAGTGTTCATGAGTGGCAATGCTGGCAGTAGGTTAGAGTCTCATGTGTTCCAAGCTTCACTGCAACTCACTCACAGACAAGGAAAGCCTTGAACTTGGGATGATCCCTTCTCTACCACGAACTGGGATCACAGGTGTCTGCCACCACACCTGGGTTATATGGTACGTGGGAATACTAAGTGAGCCCTCTACCATGGGAGCTACCAAAACATTACAGACTCTACAAAGAACCTGCGCTTTAGAAGCTGATGGGAGTATAACTTAAACATATCAATCACATGATCTAGCAAAAGTGAACCAGAAAAAAATTGTTCTGGTATTTACAAAAAAAAAAAAGAATTAGTTGAGTCTTTATGTCACACGAGAACCATGCAGTGAGCTGGGAACTTGGTTCAGTGACATTGGCCTGGCATGTAGGAGAGCCTGAGTTTGCTCTCTAGCACTGAAGACATATTAAGAATGAAATACAACACCATGTTACAAATTTCAGCAGACTTATTTACACAGTATCACAATGGCATATATGTGATACATGGAGACAACCAAAATGTCTTTCAACAGGATCTTGGCTAAGTAATCTAAGGTATAATCTTAGAATACTACTTGGTACCAGAAAGAAATGATCTATCAAGCCAAGGAAAGACAGGAGGTGGCTTAAGTGTCGTACTGTACAATTGGAACATCAGGTCTTTAGGAAGGCAAACATGGGGCAATAAAAAGGTCAGGATTTGTTGGAAGTTATGTGGAGTGGGGAGGAGGTGTGTGGAGCACAGGCACAGGCAGACAGCGAACCTTCTCTGACACAATCTTGACTAATGCTCACCATTGAACATTGGTTGACATCCATGCAAATACCATGATAGAAGCCTAGTGTAGGGCCATGAACTTTGGCTGATGTGTGGACATGGGCAGTGCAGGCTGACAGTAGCTGGGAGGTAGTGTGGATGTGGCTATTACGGATCCTGTATTTTCAGCTCAGTCTTGCTGTAAACCTAAAGCTGCACTGAAAAGAATTCAGATGCAAATTTCTCTGCTTCATATCAGAACTGAAGTTCTCACTCTATTTCTGGAAAATCCCAAGGTGTTGGGCAAATATCTATTCATTTATTTCACAGATCTGCCTGCTCTAGAAAGTGTAGTCATAGCTTCATCTTCTATTCATATTGCAAAATAAATATTAAGGAAACTTGGCATTAGCCGAGGTCTTAACAATGGTTTAGGTGGGTTCTCTTCCCTTTACATGCTTTTAACAGGGTTATTCTTAGACCATAAAATTGGATGGTATATGTGAAAGTCATTAATAAAGCATACATTTTAATAATCAGTGTATTCCTCTTTATGTTTCCTCCCCAGGGGAACACACACACACACACACACACAAACCTTACACAAAAACCATATACACACTTTATATACCATACCATATGCACATAGTATGTACACATACTCCATAAACATACATTATATTCATACATTGTATGTACAAATACCACACATGCACATGCACCTTACACACACCATACGTGTATACCATACACACACAATATACCATATACTCAAAGTATGAACAAATACATATGAACATATATGCACACACATGAACTCTGTGTACACACAATGTACTCACACCTACCACATACAAACACACACACCCCATGTATACACAGTGACACCTCAGCCATATTCAATGCCTAACATCTTATCTAAACAGAGAGTAGAGACTGCAAGTGCAGTGTGGCAATCCTTGGCACTCCATTTCTTGACTGATAACCTCTATTGTCTATAGGAGGTAAAGGAAGCACTTCAATAGGCCATCAGCTTGGTGCTTAAGTAATAGGCCCCGCTGTGGCTTCTCCACCTTCACCACAGGCTGCTGTAGGAAGTAGGTGACAGGCTTCCCTAAAGATACCAGTGCGGCCTCACAAACCATGGGGAAGGCGTTCTCACTTAGGGGTCTGTGATAAAGAATTACTTTGTCTTGATCAAACTAGGCTACATGATTTCCTCCCAAACCAATTTGTGAGTAAAAATAAAAATAAGGCAGTTCCCACTCAGAGATGAATTCTCAGGGAGGATTCTGGACCTGTGTTTTTGTGACACACTAAATTTATGTGACACAAAATTTAATGACACAAAAACATTGTGTTTTTAAATTTTTTCTCATAGTTCTTCGTGGCTATACACGAATAATGCTATTCATACTGAGATGCCTGGCAGCAGTGTCCATTTTTAGAGATTGTGACACAGTGTTGTTGTGATTAACAAATATGTTGGGGCGCTTTCATAACCCTCCTGGTGATCAAAGAGCTGCAAGTTAGACACACCTGATATAGAAATCCTATGTGCATTCTTAGATGTATGAAGCCAGGCTGTCTGACCTTTAACTCATTGCTTTGTTTTTTGAAGAGGTGTGGGGGGCAGTTATCTCATCAGTAATAAAGATAATGAAAAAGAACAAGAGAGAATTCTGTTTAAACTTATGGTTTAGAGTTTAATCAACCTGTAAGATAGAAAACTACAAGAAATCCTTGCCAAATTCAAAGCATATAGCAAACATTCGACTAATTAGGAGTCGAATAGTACCAAGAACTTTTGTGGTTCTCTGAATTGTGAGTAGGAATTTAATCCCTGGCCAGAGGGAATTGGATCCTGCACCTGCTTTCAGTTGTGGTAAACTGATCCACAGGTGGACAGCCATAGCAACTGATGAAGGCTGCTATTTTTATTTGGTTTTGTTTTCCACAAATTTAGAGAGTATAGTTTTAGGTAAATTGTTTTTAGTAATTGGCCAAAATTGGTAAATCCTTTGGAGGATTTCATAGTAAAAAAGCAAAGTGTAACAGAGCTAGCTGAAGCGTTTGCTAAGCAAGCAGAGCTGTTTCTCCTGAGCCTAGGAAAGGAAGGGAGCACGGACTTGAACTAGTGTCTCAACAAGCACTAAGTGATCGTGGCAGAATAGTGATTATGTTTATTAACTTCTATTTTTGAGAAATACTCTAAACGGCAGTGGAAATTCAATAATAACTCCATACCCATCTGAAAATGTGCGCAGCAGGGTGTCTGCTGTGTCCTCTGCCTGATGCCGACAGAAATGGAGTCTTTGACTTATATGTTAAGGGAAATGGAAAATTAAAAGTATCCAAGTGAGGTGAAAATGAGTTTAGGGGATGAATATTGCATATGCAAGCACCCCATTGCTAGCAGGTTAAAAAGTTCCCAGGCTCCAGCCAAAATATCTTAGCACTCGAAATTAAAATCTGCTCAGTCAAAGTAAGTGGAATAGAAAGTTTTTGGTAAATCTGTCAAAAGAAACAGCTAAGTTTCCAATGAGCACCAGAGGGCATAAAGCACATTGAAGTAACTGAACTGATAAAATGTATTTTAAATTTACAGTCCAAATGGTAGTTTTAAGCATAGAACACAGGTAATTTTAAGGACAGAATAGAATAAACTCAATAGCTAAGCATTTACTTGAATTGAATTTATAGGCTTGTATGAAGTTTTGAGACTTTCTTATCTCATAGGAAATTCTTAATAAAACAAGCAATGTGCAGTAATACCACTGAGACATGTAAACATCTAACTCACAGAGTGTTTAGACCCTCAGATGTCATTGTGTCTTGGTGGATAAGAATCATAGCAGACCATCAGTGACAGAATTATATCATTATCTCACTTTAAAAATACAACATGCTATCAAGAACAAGAGTCCTCAAACTGTGGGTCTAGAAATTAGACAAACTCCCTGGTGGGCAAATAGACAGGAAGAGGGGCCATGGCGGTAAAATAAAGGGATATCTAAGATGGCTTTCCTGCCTCCTCAGCACTTGACCTGAGACAAAAGCCTGGGAGCTTAAAACAAAGGCCCTGTAGGCTTTTGTCTCCCACCAACAAGCCCCCTGTTGATGGTGATATATTGTGCATCAAATAAAGATGGCCTGAAAATCAGAGGACAGCACCAGGCACAGAATTAGCCATAGAGATCAGGCAGTGGTGTCACAAAGCAATATAACCCTTTGGTTGTTTATTTGGGACCATGCAGCTGGCTGAGAGACACAGGAAAACTTCCTGCTACAGACTAGCTCAACAAATTGAGGCATGTTTATGTAACAACTGTGGGCCAATCAACCGTCTAGTCTCTCTTCAAACTGAGGAACCCTAAATTAGAGGAGGAAGACACTTCAGAGAAACTAAAATCCCCAGCTCTGGGGAAGGGACTGGAGTTTCAGCCTCCCAACCTCCCCTCTGCCTTACAGAGTGCCTTTTTACTGTGCGTTTGTTCCATTATGTGTCACCTCATCCCCCATAGACACCTTTCTTCCACTGAAGCTTTTATCTACTGCTTACTTCCATGTTCGGTGTTTGAGATTCTGCCACTGCTACCTACATGCTGTACTCAAGATTTTTTCTGCCCATTTGATTCTTCAGTTGGCAGAGAAAACAAACCTGATTAAGACCACTAGACTATATTAAAACCTTTTGAGCTAACAAAACATTAATACTTTAAGAATTATTCAAGACTTTAAGGAGTATTTATTAATGGAAATTTTTCTTCTCTTGCTAAATTAAAATGTAGACATTTACAAAACAAAAATATACAATTGTACACTTCATTACCTATGAAGATAATGATGTCATTACATGCTATGTGTGTGTTTAAGAAATAAAAGCTCAATTGAGAAATTGCCTCCATCAGATTGACCTGTGGGCATGTCTTCGGGGACATTTTCTTCTTGTTAATTGACACAAGCAAGTCCAGCCCACTCTGAGTGGTCCAATTCCTATGTCAACCTGGATTTGTTAGAAAAACAGTTGGACAAGCTAGGGGAATTAAGTCTGTGAGCAGCATTCCCGCACAGCCTCTGCTTCAGTTCCTACCTTCAGCTTCCTGCTTGAGTTCCTGTCCTGACTTCCTTCAATGACAGAGTTTGGCATGAAACTGTTAGATAAAATATCCCCCTTTCTCTCCAGGTGGTATTTTCGCTCAGTGTTTTATCATAGCAAGAGAGATCAAGCTACCACAAGCATTAGTTTGTCTTTCTTGGGAAAGTACTCTGGTCCTTTACTCACTTTTGGATCAGTTTGTCTCGTTTTGTAGTTTGTTTTTATTATTCAGTTACTTGCTTTCCTGGCCCACCGAGTGCTCCACCCCTTCCCCTGAGGAGACATGTGAGAC
This sequence comes from Sigmodon hispidus, assembly GCA_004025045.1. NCBI lineage: Eukaryota > Metazoa > Chordata > Mammalia > Rodentia > Cricetidae > Sigmodon > Sigmodon hispidus. Next base: position 62,988 of record PVIH01005739.1, on the reverse strand, counting down.
ACTCCTATGCTGGCTAGGTCCTGTGGGAGAGCAGTGGCTGTTCCCTGTGTTGTGCAAAAAACATTTACTTAGTTGTTGTCCCACTTGTTTGTTTTGGTTTAAAAATTTTACTTCTGCCTTTGATGTCATATCCAGGCAGTCATTTGAAAGGCCAATGTCACAGGACTTTACTCCTGCTTTTTGTAAAGCAGGGTTTAAGATTTCAAGATTTCCATAGCCCACTTAGAGTGGACTTCCTAGCAAGATCTCTCTCTCTCTCTCTCTCTCTCTCTCTCTCTGATCCGAATATCTAAGTTTTTCAAGTTTACTTATTAAAGAAAACACTTTCCATTGTATATTTTGACACTTTTCTCAAGTTTTTATAAGTAGCATATAGTTGATTCATTAAGTTACTGTCTGTTCACTGAATAATTTAGTCCATTTACATATATACTCAAGGTGGTTAATTACAGGAAAAGTCTTGTTGGCATTTGATTAGTTGCCTCCTACCTATTTTGCAGTCCTTGGGACAGATGGAGTTTTGTTGCTTTTTCTTCCTATTTGCGATCTGAGGATTATAACTTACTTTGTGATTACTATGAGTTTGCATAAGTCAACAGTTCCATTAAACTGATAACTTCATACTTTTACCTTATGCTCTTCCCATTGTAGCTTTTAATGTCAAAATTGTCTCCTTATATTGATATTTACTAAATAACCTATTGTTGATGGTAACAAGAGTTCTTTTATATACTAAAAACACAAATGATTTATAGTCACCAGTACAGTATAAATGTTTTGAATTTCACCCTGTACTTTTTCACTTTTGAATTTTGGGATATTTTGACATTACTAATTAGTGTCATTTCATATCAACCTAAAAGATTTCTTTAAAACTTTATTTCAAGGCAAGTCTAGAAGTAATACTTTTTAAAAAACATTCTTAGAAAGTCTATACTTAAAGCATTTTTGGACAGATTTTTCAGGTCCAGAATTTTTGGTTGACAGTTTTGATTCTGCAAAACTTAGGAAATATCATTCCACTGTCTCTGGCTTGCAGTTTCTACAAGGAAGTCTGCTTATCATCTAAAGGAGATCCTCTTACAGATGAGAATGACTTTCCCCTTATTTCTTTAAGATTTTTCCTTTTTTAATTTTTGACAATTTGACTATAATACATAGCTGTAAAGTCTTAATTTATCACAACAGATGCTTCAGTCATCCTGCAGATTTGGGTAATTTTTTAGCCACTATTTTTTAAGCAATATTTTTATTCATTCATTTCTTTTATAAATTAGAAAATGAAAATTTTATATCTGTCTCATAAATCCTTTGCAGTTTCTTTCTTTCTCTTTATTGTTTATTTCTCAGTATTTTTTTGACATCCTGTCTTAATGCTTATGAGCTTTTTCTCTTTTTAAATTAAAACTATCTGGGAATAATCATGACATTATTCCACTCCACACTTTCTATTTGGATTATTTATTTCTGTTTTTCCTATCTTGCTCTTAATTTCAGCTATGTATTATTTATTTGGGCTTTTAAAAGTTATCTATCAGTATCTTCTTGTGGTTTTCCTAGCTCTATATAAAAAACAATTATTTTATGCTGTTAATTAGCAGATCCCTCTTTTGGGGGGTCATTACTGGAACAGCTATTGTATTTGCTGGGGACATGTTTCCTTGGACTTTCACAGTTCCTATTGTTGTGTGTTGTTGGACACACAGTTTAGGGATTGACCTCACTTTCTGCTACGGTTTAAATGAGGAATGTCTCCCATAGGCTCACATGATTGAACACTTGATCCCAGTGGTCATGCTGTTTGGGAAGGTTGTAGAATCTTCAGAAAGTGGAGCCTTGCTGGTGGATGTAAGTCATAGAAGGTCAGCCTTGAAGTTTTATAGCACAGTCAACTTTCTGTTTATGGTCTGCTTTCTAAATGCAGATGTAATGTGACCAGCCAGGTTCCTGAAACCATGCCTTCCATATCAGCTTCCACACCTTCCCCTCCTTGACAGATCGTATCCCTTTGGAACTCTTTTCTTAAGTTGCTTTTGTCAAGGTACTTTTTTAACAGCAATGAGAAAACAGCTAAAACACCTCTTTTAGACTCTGTGGATCAGTTTCAGTGTGTAAAGGCCTGTATCTATGGATACAGGTACTATGGTGGTTTGAAAGAAAATAGTCTCCAAAGGGAGTGGCACTATTGAGAGATGTGGCCTTGTTGGAATAGGTATGGTCTTGTTGGAGTAAGTATGTCACTTTGGAGGTGAGCTTTGAGGTCTCCTATATGCTCAAGCCATGCCCAGTGAATGAGACAGTTCACTTTCTGTTGCCTCCACAAGACATAGAACATTTTGTTACTTCTCCAGAACCATGTCTGCTGGTATGCAACCATGTACTGCAGTGATGATAATTGACTTAAGCTCTGAACTGTAATCCAATCCCAATTAAATGTTTTTCTTTATAATAATGTCTGTGGTCATGGTGTCTCTTCACAGCAATAGAAACCCTAACCAAGACAGTACAAAAGTTCTAGATCTGGTGTCAGCACAGAGTCCATGAAGTTCTGACTATTGAGATCTGTGTCAGTGAAGATGGTTAGGGTCCTCAGTGGCCAAATTCTGAGTCCCAGGAACAGCAGTGACATTTATGGTGAGAACTCTTGATGGATCTCCTAGTCTGTGCTTCATTCCCAGAGAGATTTGGGGTGGTAGGAGTTACTAATATTTCTAGATGCAGCTTATGTATTTGTGTGCTGATTGTGGGGTGCAATACATGTTTTTGAGGCACAGAGCCTGTAGAGTGACTATAGGGTCAGAGTCTGGAGCACAGACATGAGTCGCATGTACTCCGGGGGTCAGGGATGAGATATAGCTGGTTCAGGGTAGGAATCCAGTGCCACAGTGCTTGAGCTCATGGTGAGGGAGCAGAGCTGATGCCAATTACACAGTGAGATTAGGACATAGTGGACCACAAAGCTCACAGGAGGAATAATGAGCAGCTGGCTATAGAGAACACACTTTTGTTTTCTGAGCTGTTATATTTTTAGGACTTAAAAACAACATTGAACAATTTCCCCTCCCCCCATTTAATGAAAACATAAGTCATGGGTATAGGTATGGCACTACCAACAGGAGCATCATTGTACCAAAGTCCAAATTTCAGTTTAAGATGAATGGTTCTGTGATCTTTCTCATTGTGGCTGTGAAGTGATTTGGCCATCATTTGGACAGTCTACATCCCTGTGGCTTATGAAGCACTCATGGTATGGGAGGAACCATGCTTGGAGAGAATCAGCACAGCCCTCTTAAGATGTGGCTCAAACCACGTGGGCTTTCATTCAGAATAAAGTAGGGAATGAAGTATGGTCTGCCTATGTTTTAGGCCTTTCTGGTCATATCTCTGTCACAATATTCATATTGTGGTATACATATTGACATGTCTGAGTCACAAACTAGCAAGAAAACTTATGCGTGCATTGGAGTCCCATCAGGCTTCAGAAAAGGAATGGTAAATGAATTCTCTATTGTATCAGACAAGTAGGTTCTTTTCTGGGAGTCTTTTAGAATAGGACTCAATAAAATACTGAAGAAGTGGAGGGTTTTCAAACATCTCTCTTTGCCTTTATCCTGTGTTCTTCCCACAGTTTGCAGAACGATGGGTCATTTTAAATGAAAGAAAAAGGAAGTAAAAATTTTCAGTTTCTATGTGACGCTATTGTAGTTCATAAATGTTCTTTTTATAAAGCACATTGATCATTTTTTATAGAAAAGGTAATGGCATGTAAACAGGAACCAAAGAGGAAAAGAGAAGATGTGAGTGGAAAATAACCGCAAAACCACTGGTTGCATTCTGCTGCCAATACATCAGCTGATCAGGAGCCCAGCTTTTCATAAACACTATTATGGTCTTGCAAACCCTTCTAATGGCGATGGGAGAAACATTAGCCTTTTTGAATAAAGGCCAGAGTTGCTTAGTTAGTTTCAAGTTATTCTGAGCTGCATTGATTCCAAGAAGACGTACAAGGTTTGGATACAAGAGCAGAATAGATGCGCAGAATTGCATGATACCCACATGGACAGTGGGATTTGTGAGCACCAATCTGATTTCATTTTGCTTTATTTTTTCTTAGTTTATACCTTCTTTAAGCTGTAAAGTTGACCTATGTTGGGGGTTATATGTCCTGACTAAGGATTTACTGCTTCTGTTCCCTCATTTGACCTGCAACACGATCTGTGCAGCCTACAACACCCTCCTCAACACATCTCAAGTAGACAAGACTGGTAGAGGTGCGACCCTGGCCTGGCCAAGGTCACTGGGGCTGAATGGAGGAGAGAAAGTTCAAGTCCATGTCTTCTGACTCTTTGCTTAGTGTCCTGAATGGCTAAATCTTTGTGATTTTACTCTACTATGTTTATACTATTAGTAAATATGCCCCTCAGTTCATATTTTTTATGTTGTTTAGAGTAAAACTACTCTGCCTTGTAAAACTGTAGCTGGCATGCCATCCCATAGTGAATTTCATATACATACTCAGATTTCATCCATCATTCTCCAAAGCAAAATCTGGGAACTCAGGTACTTCTGCACAATGCCTTTTTTCTTCCTGCCCCATCATCCTCACCTCAATTGGGCCAGCTGTGACTGAGTTTACCAGGTGAGGAGGCTCTCCCCTACCACTTACCAGAGCCCCTCGGGTGCTACTGCAGGGCCATTGCTGCTCTGGTAATAATTTAGAAAAACATAATATAGTGTAGAGATGAGTTAAGATCTCTTATTCTCTGCTCAGTGCCCAAGTCTGCCCAGTGTGCATGAGACGGAAGATGAAGACAGACAGAGGTATGAGGGTCAGATGATAATTCATGGATAAGATTTCACTCCTGCAGGCTCCTGGGAGCCTCCTGTGGCCTCACATCTCTCTGATCACAGAGAGAAAAGTCCGTGATGTGCAGCTTGGTCATTTGATACTAATACCATGCATACATTTTTCAATACCAGGGCTGTGTCTTCTCTCAAGGAACATAATTCAATCTGCTCTTTAGAATAACACATAATTTATAAAGTAGCTAATGCCTTAGACAGATGTTAGGTCAAGGCTGACATGTTTCCCAGCTAAAGGTTTCAGATGTGGACACATGCAGCAAGCATCCCTATTCTCAGAGGCTAATGGAACACAGAGCCTCTTTGAGCTTTCCAGGCACATGATATGGGAGATTTCGACATACTGTCAAACCCATTTGTTTCTTAAGAACAAAAAAGAAAATAAGAAAGCACGGATACAATTAGCTACCAGAACATGTTGCTTTATTTTTATATTAAACATTACATTCACAAAATGCATCCTTAGGGGAAAGAGGAGGTAAGTGAGCTTCGGGCTTTGTGCATCTGGTTTCTGTTTATATCATTCTTCTGTTGCACTGAGTTATTTCTCTTTCTTTTATGGGGCCAAGGAACAGATGAGCTGGCTGGGTAACCAAAACGATCACCATGTGAAGGCAGAGTCACCTTGAAAGCTCCATGAAGTTCTGTTTTTTCTCAGGGCCCAGGCTTGGAGCAGGCTCATTCTGAGGGAAGACACAGCCAGAACTGGTCTATTCAAGCAGGAAGTGGCTGGACAGTGGGCTATGTGTGTAGGTAGGGATGGCCTGGGGTGAATCCCAAGAGGAGCAAAGGTAGGAGATAAATTAGATCTTTAATGAATGAGAATATTCAGATTTTCATATTAAAATCAGGGCTCTCCTTTTAGCACTGCTTTCATTGTGTCCCACAAATTTGGATATGGTGTGGATTCATTTTCATTGAATTCTAAGAAGTTTTTAATTTCTTTCTTTACTTCTTCCTTGTTCCAGAGGTGGTTCAATTGAGAGATGTGAAGTTTCCATGAGTTTGCAGGCTTTCTGTGGTTTGTATTGTTGTTGAACTCTAACTTTAGTCCATGGTAGTCTAATAGGATATGTATCTATTCATATTACTTTGTGACCAAGTATGTAGTCAATTTTAGAGAAGGTTCCTTAGGGTGCTGAGAAGAAGGTATATTCTTTGGTGTTTGGGTGGAAGGTTCTGTATATATTTCTTAAGTCCATTCGAGTCATAATATCTGACATCTTGAAATATGCAGGCAAATGGATGTATCTAGAAAATATCATTCTGAATGAGGTAACACAGACCCAGAAAAATTAACATAGTATGTACTCACTCATAAGTGGATTTTAGATGTAAAGCAAAAGATAACGAGGCCATAAACCATTCTCTGAGCAGCTAGGTAACAGGAGGAACTTAAGAGAGATATCCATGGATCCCTCTGGGAAGGGGAAATAAAGAAGATCTCCTGCAACCTTCATCCAGCCAATGATGGACGCAGACGCAGAGATGGAACTCTCTCACGCAGTGATGGTGCCAATCCTCTCCCTGAGAATGCAAAAACAAACAGGGTGAAGGTGCAGCAAGCCCGAGCCTGAGCCCCTGGTCATTATTGGGAGCTGGCTACCCCCCATTTAGGGTTCTGAGATCCCAAAGCTATGTCTCTGGGTGTCCCTCAATAACGCCTGAATCCTAACACAATCAACACTGAGTTTAAAGTCTGAAGGGGCCAATGGACCTTAAGGGTTGCAGCAGCTGTTTGCTGTTTGGGTTTGCTGCCTGTTTTCTCTTGTTTCTTGAACCTGAGGCACTTTGTGAGTTCTCATTTTCTACCTCCACCAGGGACCCATCCATGTCATAAACTGTCATTTCCATGATGAGGAAAATGAGAAAAATGAGGGATGAATGAGTTGCAAAACTAATCTCTCAGTTATAGAAAGTGTTTACAGCACTCACAGAATTTGAAATGAACTTTAGGATTAGGGTGAATATTGAAGAGAAAGCCATTTTTTTTCCACGTCTGGTAGAAGAATTAATAGACAACAGTAATGGTCTAATGAAAAGAATAGAAACAGTAGCTGGGGAGATGCCAAGATATGTAAAGTAGTTGCTACACACATCTGATAGTCTGAATTCAACCCCATTACTAGCATAAAAAATGCCAGGTATGATGGCTCATGTTTAATCCCAGAACCGGAGAGGTGGAGGCCAAATAATTGATGGGACTCACTAGCCAGCTATCTTAGCCTGCTTGAGTGAGCTTCAGGCCAGGGGAGACCTGTTTGGACAAAGAAAGTAGACAGCATCTGAGAAATAAGACTTCTAGCCTTCATATGCACACATATATAACACATACATATTTACATTCACACGCATACACACACACACTACTGGGGGCAAGAAGATAGAAGGGGAAGGGAGAGGGAGAGACAGAGAAAATAATAGAAATGAGCTATGTATGGCAGTAGATACCTGTGAGCCAAGTACTTGAGAGGCTAAGGCAGGTGGATCACAGATTGATGTCCATCCAGAGTAAGAGCCTGCTACAGAATAAAATTTCCAAATAATAATAATTATCATTAGAAATGTGTGACAATATTTATTTAATTATTATAAATGATAATGCTGGTAGAATAATATAAAACTTCAATGTATTTACCACTTGGAAGAATTGAACTGTCTCTGTTATGGTTAAAGTGAGGCACATCCAAGTTAACACATTCAAATGTCTGAATTGAGTTGCATTTATAATATGTTATCCTTAATTTTTAAAACCAAAATACTTTGCTAACATTTTATTAATTTTCTCAAGTGCTATGATAGCTGCTTAGGGGATATTAATATAATTGGTTAATGAGTTATATTATTATGCTATTTCTTGTGTTTGGTAAAGCAAAGTATACAAAATATAATTTACTTGGGTATCCAAGAAGAAATGTGTTTTTAGCCATTCTTACCATTAGTCTGCAAAAGCCAATTTCTTTTCCCCAATGAAACAACACAAACAGTTCAAAATTAGGGTTTCCGCATTCCGTCCTAAATGGGATGTCTTCATCAAACCCTCAGGGCTCAGAAGAGGAGAAAACTCAGAGACAACAGTGTCTTTCATGTGCATATGAACTCACAGAGACTGTGGCAGCATGCACATGGACTGCAAAGGTTCAAGCCAGCACTGAGAGGTAGAAAGAAACACAGGCTTCCACCCCTCACCAAGAAATGATCTGTAATTGATATCCATCATTTATCCAGTGGAGTTTCACTGGCTACATAAACTCCATCTCATGATGGGACCCATGTCTAGTAGTCACCAACACAAAATAAACTCAGTGATATTTTTGTGGGCTTTTGTCTTGTTTTGCCTTTTTAAGGCATCGTTTCTCTTACTGGTCTTTTGCCTGTATATTTTAATTTCTATTTTCACGCGTGTGTGTGTGTTTCTTTTTGTCATTTTTTAAAAGAGATATAAGGCATGGAGTTGGGATGATTTGAAAGTGAGAAAGTCCTGAAAGGAGTTGCGGAAGGGAAAATGTGTGATCAGAAGGCATTGCATAAATTTAAGAAGACAAAACAATAAATAAAATTTCCAAGTCAAGGACAGTTCTCCATATCAGGGAGAGGGGTAGAAGGTCAATCAAATAGAGCAGAATTTAGTTTCTACAGGAAGAAACTGAATCTATCCCGGTTGTGGAAACTTCTAAAAGGCAGCCAGAGCATCAACCTCTGTGCTTAGCAGTCTACTTCTACACCTAAAAATCAAAGGGAAATTATAGAGTTAGTGCAGTCAGGAACAATTTGATCCCGCTTTTGTTACTTTTGAGCTGAAATAATTTTTAGAAGTTACTTCAATGTGGCAGTTTTTAAAAAACTAGGCAATGTAAGCTAGTCAGTCTTTAGGCTGCAGAAAAATGCACCACTGGCCAAGGTGCATCTTGGATTTTGCTGAAATAACAAAACACTTCGAGACATAATGATAGTAGAAGACCATCTATGCGTCCTAATGCTGCAGAGCGGGAATCTGGGCGTGCCTTGCAACTCTGCCCGTGATGCTCCATGCACAGGCGTCATTCACATAGAAATACTCTGCTTTGTTCTACTGGAGCTTTGAAAACTATGTCATTTGGATATGCAAAGCTGTCCAGACCTTGAATTTTGTAAATTTATCAAGGATGATGATGTCTTGAGCCATTTTGGTAATGCAAGGGTAGGTATGTTTTCTTCCTGCCTTCACATGTTTTTAAAGAGTTTTTCAAACTTGAGTTTCCAGAACACGAACTCCAAAGCAATTGTCATTCGTGTCCTTGAATTACCCCAGTCTTCTTATCTACAAAATTATACTGTTTGAGTTATGATGGAATATTTCTATATTGCACTTAATATGAGATTCCTAAGAAGCTGCCTAGCTCATCTGGGGCCTGCAAAGGTTATAGTAAAAGAAGACAGTAGTCAGTAGGACTACTCATAAATAATCAACCTCACTTGATTATTTCCCGAGATTCCCAGTTTACCTCTTTTGTCACTGTGCTTGAAGCAGAAGTTTGTTAATGAGCTAGTGGCCTCACCAGCATGTTGTGCCCAGCTGAGTGTATGTAGTCACAATATAACCAAAGTTCTCTTTCGTTTGTAGTAGACATGGGAGACATAACAAGGCTAGTGATGCTCCAGAGGCCTCCAGTCTCATAACAGCAATTAACCACACACACACACACACACACACACACACACACACACACACACACACACCACCAACAACAGCTGCTACTGTCTTCTGGACTCACTTTTCAGTCTTTCCATGAAACAGTTTGACTTGACTGACTTTCCACATTGTACACAGTCTCTCCTCTTCTGAAACTCTCTAGCTGAACAAGCCTATTGACTAAAGCAGTGTTTCTCTGAGTTGTTAAAAAAGGTAACATGAAAAAGTGTGATTGAAGTGTCAGTTAATACGCTAAGATATCTAGCTGATGAAATGCATGACAGTATCAGTGTTTGGCTTTGTCTTATATATTGGCTGATCTCTGATATTTAGCTTAATTGTTACTACAATATTCTTATTAGTAGATTTTTAACAATCTGGTTTAAAATGGATTGGATTTAGTTTCTGTCATTGTTTTAGTGACACCAGAGAACACAGGACTTAATCTCTTTCAAGTTTTATTCTTTGCATTAATGAAGTTCTGCTGTGGGATGGTCTTTCTGTACACTGTGAATATGTATTGCTAATATTGATTACTAAAGAAGCTGTTTTGACTATGATAAGACATGATGCAGTCAGGCTGGAAATCAAAGAGAGATACAGCAAGAAGGGCAGCTGTGGGATACAGGAAAACTTCTGCTATAATTGGTGCCCAATGTGGTAACAGGAATTTCCACCTAAAACCTGAGAGCACTTTAAAAAAGGGGGAGTGGGTTTAAAATGAAGCCATTTGCAGCTTTCTAGTTTGTGGCTTGAACTGAGTCCCCTTGGGGCAGTGGGCTTCAGTGCCAACATGGCACACTTCTGTGGTCTCTTACAAGCCATGGTACAAAGAGGCTTCTTCCAGCCTCTGCCTGCAGCCTTGGGAGCACAGCTATGGGTTATAAACACAGCTCCATGCTACTTAATACTGCTGCCCAGAATTGGGGAGGTAGGAGGGACTTGTGTCATGTGAAAAGCCAAGCAGGGCAGAGCCATCAGCCAAAACTGTAGTTTTGGTCTTAGTCACGCAGCTTAGCAGTTTAAAAACTTTTCTCATCAGAAAAAGATTACAGATTTACGATAAGGACAGACTCATATGGAAAAAACCTCTAAAGGGAGTTACAAGATGTTTAAAAACATATGGAGGCTTGAGAGAAAAGGAGAGATGGTAGAGAAAGTTCCTTCCAAAATCAACTGTTAATCTCAAAATACTTTATATTGGTATGAATTTTGGTTTATTGATATAAATTTAAGCTCAATTTTGTTGTACTATATGTATTTTTCTACTCTCATTTAAAGTATTGTGTTTATGGAACTCATTTAAAATTGTCAATTAAAGTACAGAGTAATAGCTAATCATCTATAGTAATCAAACATAGTCATATTAGTTAGAGTTTTTTAGGTATACAAAGATATATGTCAATTATATAGGTAATCTTCAAACACTTCAAAGACCTACAGAATATGGCATTTAAAATGTTTTAGGAACTTAGACTTTTCTGGATAGTGAGACATGTCTGTTCCTGACAGCACCAATTACTTCAGAGAAGATAATGGGCACTGAAAAAAACTTTACAAGGAGTTTACTTTCTTTGTGGCTAAAGTTAGCCACTGGGCAAAAAAGTGTCCTTGTCTCCATTGTTTGACAGTATGTTGTATAAACTGGACATGCAGGACCCATAGGAAAGTGATGGAGTTGAAGACCAGACAGTTATAGTTTTCCTTAGTTTTGAGAAAAGTTAAATTAGATATGAAACTTTAGACTCATGAAAATAGAATAGATGATAGAATTTTTTTTGATTTTGCTAAATACAAATAAACTAGGTATTGTAACTATAATTCTTGCTTGATAACTGTTTTGTTATATGTAATTTCACTGTGTTAAAGTTAAAACCTTCCTTTTTTGGTTAGACAGAAAAGAGGAAGTGTTGTGGGTCTTTCTGTAAGCTGTGAATATGTGTTGCTTCCATTGATGAATAAACAAACTGTTTGGGCTTATGGCAAGACTCAATAAGCCATGAAGGAAATTCAAGAGAGATACCAGGAGAAGAGGGGTGGAGTCTAGGGAGATTCTGGGAGATGCAGGAGAGCAAGATGTAATGGATGGAACACAGGTAAAGCCATGAGACACGTGGTGATACGTAGATTAATAGAAATGGGTTACTTTGAGATATAAAAACTAGCTAGTAAGAAGCCTAAGCTATAGACCAAACAGTTTGTAATTAATATAAGCTTCTGTGTGTCTATTTGGGACTGAGCAGCTGTAATACACAGGAAACCTCCCGGCTACAAAGTTCTGCATAATAGCTGAAATGTATATTTCCTGGTTCTGACATGATTCCATGGAAACCCAGTTTGGGGCTGAATGTAAAGCAGGCTCAAGCATAGTGTGCATCAACCACAGCACTTGCTGGGAGTGTGTAAGTAACTGGTAGATATATTCCTGGCACCGCTTCTTTGGAGATAGGACACCTTAGACATTGTATTCCCTTAGGAAACTTCTGTTTCTCTCCATCTCTCCCCCTCTTTCTCCCTCTTCCACTCCCCATCTGTCTGTCTGTCTGTCTGTCTCTCTCTCTCTCTCTCTCTCTCTCTCTCTCTCTGTGTGTGTGTGTGTGTGTACATGTGTGAGCATGGATGCACATGTACATGAGTGTGTGAGTGTGCTTGTGGAGGCTAGAGGTTGACATCATGTGTCTTCATCGATGTTTTGCCACCTCATTTTTTGTGTGTGGATTGAGTATCTCATTGAACCTGGAGCTCATCAACTCTGCTAGGCTGGCTGGCCAATCAGCTTCAGGAACCTTTCTATTTCCCTAGAGCTTGAATTACAGAAGCCTGCTGTCATACCCAGTATTTTATGTGGGTGATGAGAAGCTCAACTCCCCAGGCCTGTGTGGCAAGCCCTTTATCTACTGAGAAATCTCTCCAGCCCTGGATCCTTCGAGATCAGTCAATGTACATACAGCTCACTTACATTACTTATGAATGCTTGGATATGGAATGCCCTCCACAAGCCTAGTCTTTAGTATATCCACCATGGAAAGGTGGTAGACATTTTAAGGCATGGAGCCTATTGAAGGTTTGGGGCCACTGTAACTATGCCCTTAAATGGAACAGTGGGACTTCAATCCCTTAATCTTCCACATCTGTTCCATATGTGTACTTCCACATCTGGTCTATATGTACACTTCCATATCTGGTCCATATGTATACTTCCATATCTGGTCCTTATGTACACTTCCATATCTGGCCTATATGTACACTTCCACATCTGGTCTATATGTATACTTCCACATCTGGGCCATATGTATACTTCCATATCTGGTCCATATGTACACTTCCACATCTGGTTCATATGTACACTTCCACATCTGGTCCATATGTACCCTTCCATATCTGGTCCATATGTATACTTCCACCTCTGGGCCATGATGTGCTGCTTCACCAGAGGTCAGAAATAGTATAACCAGTGGTCGTACAACAAAAGTCGGTAGTGGTGGGTGAACCAACAGAAACCTTTTCTCTTTATAAGGTGACTGTCTTAGGTGTCTGTTATAGTCAATGAACTCTGAGTACACAAAGGTCATCTTGGACATTTCTCAGTCATTAGTTCATTAACCTGAATTAATGGTTTCTTCTTAGAATACAGAAGGGATACGGCTTAGGATCAGTTTGAGTTAATGTAGAATCCAAAACAAAAAAGTGTTGTATAAAGACAATAGAATTTCATGATAGAAGAGCTTGGAAAATCAATAGCTTCTATGATTTGGGTGATATTTGTACAGACAGATTAATAAAGTACTGAGAGAATGAACACATTGTATTTAAAACCCTATGTAAATTTCTGTAATAGTGAATACAGTGTTTCCACTGGCAATCTGAATGTAACACCAGGGACAGATGAATGAAACCATCAAGGAGCATAACAGCTTGTAACTGATGAATGAAGGAGGCAATGGTCAAATTAGCCATATGGAAAAACCCCTGGAAGGTCTTCCTTCGTCTGTGAAACAGTGACATGCCTTTGGGTCTTCAGACTCTCCTTTTCTAAAGAGTGATTCAGATTTATTCCAGCCACACTTTCCCAGCAAATCCATTAATTCCTATGATGAAGCTTGCTCACCTATAGCAATCTAGGTCTGTCAATGGACAAGCTCAACCTTCTCAACTAAGCAGACCCATGAGGCAGATAGAGCTGTGTTAATTTTGCAGCCATGTATTGTGTGGGATAAAGCATGTTGGAGCTTAAGTGATTGCTGTGGGTTCTGCTGGTACCTGACTTCAGCTCTGTGCTTGAGGTTCTTGGTTCTGTGTCACTTAGTACCATTAAAATTGTCATTTTCGCTCTCGACACTGAGGTACATCTGTGTCCCCAACTTCAGGACTCCTGGGTCCTCAGCTGTTCCTATGAACCCAGACTGCAGGTGATCTCCCTTGGGGTCAAATTTATCAGTTCCAAGAACTTTAGTTTAAACAAATTTTCACATCTTGAAAATCACCGATGTAGATATGACAAGCAGTACAGACAATTTTTTGATAATATGTGACTTGAGAAACACTGACTTCTTGACCTCATAACCTTAAGACCTGAGTCTCCAAATGAAATGTGTTTTTGTGTCATAACGTTTCATTATGTGCATTTGAGGGAAAATTGAATGAGTTTAAAACAGTTGCTTGTAGTAGCTATTATGGGCTATAAAATTCTGATAGGGCGAATTGAATTCTAGAAATTTCTGATTATCACAATGAAATTTTTTAAAAGTCAGATTCAGTCCCTGGTCTTCTATTGTTCTTCAAATCATGCTCAGATCGGTGACCCCATAGAGAATACAGCTTTTACACAGAGAAGGCTGCCTTGACAAGAGGTTCCATAATAGCTCTGCAGGAGGGGACCGTGGCTATGCTTGATGCAGACAGCAAGGGTCTGTAGCCAATTGTGTTAAGGAGGAAAGTGAGTATTCACATGCCTCAATATTTGAAATCATATGTACTCTTTTTTTCCCTTTTCTAAAGATTAAGGAAGAGAGCAATAAATCATCAAAATAGCACATGAAATGGCATAAATGAAAATGTTCCAGAAATAAGTTAACTCATTGTTCAAGTTATTAGTGTATTCAGGAAAGTGAAATATGGACTGTTGTATTTATTTGAGAAAGGTTAGGTGTGATATAAGTGCACTGTGAATATTCTCCCTTTATGGAGAATGTAGTGTGTATGTTTGTGCATGTTTGTGCATGTGCGTGCATGTGGGGGGTATGTGCTTGAATGTATGTGTACACACATGGGGTGGCCAGAGGACAAATTAGTATATTATTTCTTATTTGTCACCCACCTTGTTTTTGAGACAGTCTCATATGCCTGGAGCTTGCTGGCTATCCTACTCTGGCTGTCTCGTGAGCCCCAGAGATCTGCCTGTCTTTTTACCTCCCCAGCATCGAGTCTACATGCCGTGTCACCACGTCCAGACCTTTTAAAACATGAGTTCTGGGGATTCAACACAGGTTCTTGTACCTGTGAAGCCGAGCCATACCTTCATGTATGAATATCATAGAAAGCATTTGCAGTCCATTTTTATCTGACATTCTTTAGGTTCTTATATAGAGACTAGGTTAGAATGGCCATTTCACTAACCTTTATGATATTCTTTCTGTACAGTGTTCTGAGAGTAGTATGGATATGATGATCATCCTCAGTTATACATATGCTGCTATCAATAATCAAAAAAATACACTCACACATATAATTTGTTGTAGTACAACAACTTTGTGAGAAGACAAGAAGCCCAGAATCCAGAACAAAACTCACTTTTATGAAATGCTAAAGGTTCTGAGTGCCATGTTACTAACCCTGCTACCCCCACAAAAATGCTCTAAACAGATGAACTTCTTTGTCCTGTGGAGTTACGGGCCATGGAGACAGCCTTAGATGTTCCTGCTGGTCAGGCGGCCTTTCTTGCCTATCCGTGGCTTTGCCAGCACTCTTTTCAGTATCATCAGTGTGGCTTACAAAGTGAGGCAGTGCTATGCGTCACAAGTCCCATCACTTTGTTCTGTCCCTTGTGCGTGGTGATAGCTACATAGAAACCATGGGAAACATAATTTATTCACACCAACACCTGCCATATCCTAATAATTTGATTATTTTCTGGGAAACGAAAGAACACAAAGAAGTGGTCCGCAGCTTCAAGGACTGTGGTGATATGTTATATGTTTAATAAAACTAGTCTGGAATATCAGAGGACAGCAGAGCCATCTCTTGCAGCCTTTTTGTTGTGGTTGTTTGTTTTGATTTTAAGACAGGGCTTTCTGTGTAACAGTTCTGGCTGTCCTGGAACTTGCTTTGTAGTCCAAGCTAACCTCAAACTCACAGAGATCCTCCTGCCTCTGCCTCCCAAGTGCTGAGACTAATGGTATGCACCACTTCTGCCTGACTTGACTGGGTGGATCTCTTCTCTGATATTCCAGACTGATTTTATTAAATATATAACATATCACCACAAAGGACCATGCGCTAGCTGGCAGCAGAGGCTTGACAAGCGGATATACTCATCTATGAGATTGTAATGACAGTTCTCAGAGTAATTACCATGGAGCATCAGGAGGATAAGGTAGAGGATGCTCCCACTGGCCAGGTAAGGGTGGGACATGGGAAATGGCAGTGCAATTGCTGCACATGTGAGTATGTCACAACTGCTTTTTACTGTGGCTATTCCAGGGTGTACACAATATAAATAGTACTCTATCTGTAAGGTGGCCAGTAGTGAGAATTTAACATCAATGCTAACACTGCTAACAATATTATAAGTAGATAGACCAAAATAGGGGCAGGGAGGGGCTGCCTGGTACAGTGTCAAATAGGCTAGTCTGGAGATTCAGTATGTAAAACACGACCTGAAGAAATGAGCCGAAGGAATCAGAGATGGGAAAGTGTACTCGGCAGAGAGAGAGAAGTTTGCAAAGACAGATTCACGGAGGCCTAAGCCTTGCCTGTGTGCTGAGCAGGAGAAAAGCCAGATGCAGGGGCCGGTATGAGAATAGAGAGAAGAGGTGAATTCCCACAAATTGTGGGCTGGAGGCCATGAGGAGCCCATTTCCAATCTGGGCTGTTGGGGAGCAGGCAGGTTCTTGTGAAAGAAGGGTCCCTCATCCCCATTTTGTTTTCAGCGAATCCTACTGCCAGCAGTCTTGGAAACAGTGCTTGTTGAGAGGAAACTTGGGGGACGGAAGTGAGCCACTGGAAGTCACTGAAGAATTTTAGAATGTGCCACTGGTGATCATGAGGCCAGAGACCAGAGTTCCTGGTGTTCGAGCTCAGGCTCAGGCTTTTCATGCCCTGTCTTGTCATTGCAAAGCCTTCCTGTATGCAAGCCAGTCACCTGTATCTGATTAGCTAGTCTACTGTAGTAATAAGCCACCAAGTTACTAAGTACAGTAAACCATTAACCTAAATAAGTTGTGTGAATACCACATAACTGAATTATAAACGTGGACACGTAGATCTCTTTGCATGTCCCTTTACCATTGGCCCCATTGTGCAGTGGCTCAAAAAGACCAAGGCACCCATTGTTACAATACATATGTACAGAAGTTGAAAAAGCACTTTAGTGAATCCACTCAGTCTTCTTACCAATTATTCTGGTCACTCTGTCCTCATATTGGCTTTATTCTATGCTAAGCCTCTCTTTCACAAGCTGTACACATTTACACATGCATTGGATTCTATTTTTTCTTAATATTTTCAAATAACTTCAAATTTCTGGAGAATTGCATTAATAGGTTTCAGAATACTTCTTTCTAAGTTATCCAAAAAAAGGTGGCATGTACAGTGTAATGTCCTGCACAAATGCTTCCAAGCTCACCTCCTCCATTCCCGATAAAAGACACTGCCTATGTAGCCACCACGTGACCACCTATGTAGCCACCACATGACCACCACCTATGTAGCTACCATGTGACCACCTATGTAGCCACCACATGACCACCACCTATGTAAACACCATGTGACCACCACCTATGTAGCCACCATATAACTAAAAAGTATACATTTGTCTGCCACCAAGTGAAATATTTTTAAAGTTTCTACTCCTTTCCTACCCATACGTAATGGCAAAAGATTTTTGTCTTAAAATCATGGATTATGCCTTGCAATCCAGGTTTTCAATTTTTTTTCTATGTGGAATCTTTTCTCAAATGTTTCCTTAATGTTCATATCCCCGACAGCATGAAAGGTCAAGTGCCTTTCAGAATTTCCTCACTGCCTGGGCAGGAATATCACAGAATTAAAGAGAGGTTTTTCTCCCTGCATACAGTTGACATAGTAACTTTGCCTCATTATTAGAGATGTTAACTCCGACATTCTCTTCTTTCAAAAGGCAATGGAAGAATATGTATTTTAAGAATGCAGGGACATCTCCCTAGAACCAATTACTACTATCATCATGTCTGTCGAATGCTGACCTTCCAATCTCCTTACTTGCCTTACCTTTATTCTCTAAGGAAGAACTTCTTCATTTCTCCACTTTTTTTTTTTGTCATTTTCTATCATTGTGAACTCACTGAATATTATTTTATTCACTGAGTTGAACTCTGCTGCTGCATTATGTTGATGTTCAGGTTGTCCCAGATTTTGAAATAAATGTCCCTTAAGATTAGTTTTAACATTCATTTGACATTATTTCCAGAATTTTCAGAGCAGTTGTTTATTTTCAAGCAGAATGTAATATTCCATGGTAATCTCATGTAATTTTTCCTCAGCTCTAGAGCCATATATTTCTCTGAGAAATGGGAAGCCCTGGTTTCTTTCAGAGGAGAATATTTTGGAAGAAAATTTAAGAGCTAGAACTCTATCTATCTATCTATCTATCTATCTATCTATCTATCTATCATTTGCCTATACGTGCAAATATATATATTCTATAAATACATGCCATGCATACATGCCATTGACATTTACATTTTTATTGGATTTAGTTTGTTTGCTTACAGTATGAGTATTACATGAATACTGGTGTTGAGATCCAAGGCCTCATACTTGCTCTGCAGATACTCCACTGCTGAGCCACCCTCAGTCTTTCCACTGGTTTTCAGTTACATGTTGTAAACCCTGAGTTCACACTGGCACCCAGCTCTAGTTCAGCATGTAAGCTCTGCTGTTGTTACTGGTTTCCTTCTCTGTCATGCTCAGATTGTCTTCATCAGCTTCAGTGTGGTCATTCTTTGCCTTCTTACCCTACTGAGGTTAAATTTCCTTCCCAGACAGGGGAAATTCTAGACCCTTTGCCCATGTTGACTCTGTCCCCATGAGATAACTCCTCACGGTACTGCCCCTGTCCTGGGCTGTGAGATCCTGCCAGGTTCCCTTATTGTTTTCTCATGGGATTCTGGAGCCTTCTGCTCTCCTTATAGCTCTTTCTCACTCAGAATTAAGGGCTGAGCTTTCAACTAAAAAAGAAAGATATATGTCTTAGTCAGTGTTCTCTTGCTGTGAAGAGACACCATGATCACAATAATTCTTAGAAAGAAAACATTTAGTTTGGGCTGGCTTACTGTTCAGATGTTTAGTCCATTACCATCATGGCGGTACACAGGGTGGCACATAGGCAGACATGGTGCTGGACAGGAAGCTGAGACCCTAAATCCAACTGGTAGGCAACAAAGAGAGAGACTGGGACTGGCTTGAGTATTTGAAACCCTGAAACTCACCCTCAGTGACATATTTTCTCCAACAAGACCACACCTCCAAATAGTGCCACTCCCCAGTAACCACACATTCAAATCTATCAGCCAATGGAGGCCATTCTTACTCAAACCACCACAATGTATTAATTACTTTTGCATTGTTTTCAGTAAAATATCAAAATACAGCTCACAGAAGAAAAGGTTTATTTTGATCATGGTTTCAGAGTGCTCACTCCACAGTTGTTTGGCCTGAAGTGTAAGACAGCTGTCCACATAAGAACAAGTGGGAACCAGACTGGAATAGTCTAGGGAGCTATTTCCTTCAGCAAGGCCTCCTTTCTGAAGTTCTCACAGTTCCCCAAAATAGTACACATGAGCCCGTGGAGACCATTTCATTTGCAAGACATGATCAAATATCCATTTATGATTTCAAATGTGTTTCTTTGGGTGAGGTAAGGACTACATGTTGTCATAATGTTGCCTGAAATACTATCATGCAATAACCATTCCAATAGTAAACTGTGCTCTTGGGAGGTGATTCCAAAACCGAGCATGAGTGGCAATATCACAGTAACATCTATGAGGGAATTGAATGAGGATTTATTATTCATTTTCTCTTCAGAAAGAATGAGTAATTGTCTAGGAAAAGAACCCTGTCAATAATCCATTGAGCCATATACTGGCAGAAATCCAGGTCATTTGTAATTGTGTTTTGGTGGCATTAGTACAACCTCACAGACATCTGTTTTAACTAGAATTACAACTTTTTTTAATTTGGTGTGTCTATAAATATCCTTCATAGTGCCTAATGACTTTTTATTGATCAAGTGAGACTACTAATAACACTAAAGGGGTATTTATATTGTAATAAAAAACAAGCATCATTATATGCAAAAGAATCTATGTCTATAATAGTGTTTTGAATTTACATTAGATCTAGACTTTTTTGTGACTTACAGTATTTTTTCTGATAATTTTTTTCTTTTTTTATGTTTTTGTGTTTTTATTGGGGTATATGATGGGCGGGAACTGTCACCTCAAGTTATACCCCTCCTACCAAACATGTCCGTTCTAATCCTCCTCCTAGGAGGCTTTCTGGAACTTTTTTTTTCTTTTTCTTTGTGCTATGACTTACAGTATTTTTTCTGATCATTTTTTTCTTTCACTCACATGTTTTATTTATTTATTTGTTTGTCTTGTTTTGTTGCTGGGGGTTGGACCCAAGACCTTGACATGTGCTAGTCAAGTGTTCTACCTCTGAGCTATACTCTCAGCCCTGTAAAGCATTTTAAACTTGGTTTCACAATCAAATTAAACTAATTTTAGGACTAGTTTATACAACACTAGCAAAAGAGGAATAATTTTATTGTCAGCTAATACGGTAAGCCATATATATATATATATATATATACATATATATGTACACACACACACACACACACACACACAATTTCCCTGATTTATGCGAGTCCAGTTAGCAGCATCTTACTTGTGCACTTCATACTCTGTATCTACCGCCTTTGTGATGCTTCCCATCCATAGACAGACTTTGGAGGGTAGGTGAGCAGTAAGTTCCATACTATGTGACCTAGTCTATGTTGGAAGTCACAAGATATCATAGAAAATAATATTACAAGTCAAAGTGTCTCACAGATGTAAGAGGGGCAGAGAACTCAGCTCTTTGTGAGAGTCACAGGGCACCCTGCCTCCAGAAGAGGACACCATAGGGATGTGACCTCATTTGTGGGACAGAGGGATAGTTAAAGGATCTGTGATCTAACATTCATCAGTGATGTGCCACTCTGGGGATGGTGATGATGATGAAGGACTCTGTGTTTACTGAGGACAGAAAAGAAGGCTGATAAGGCCTCTTCACCTTCTTCTCCATGTTTTTGTGACTCTAAAATGACCCTACAATGTGAAACCTTTACAACCGAATAAATGAACAAACAGGGTACACAGATAAAAACATGAGATAAGAATATAACAGGACTGGAAAGCTACCCCTCAAAACATTAATGTGGTTTCTAGATATGGGGATCCCAGATGCACTCTGTGCTCAAGGTTAGATCTGGGCCACCATCCCACACTGTCTGACACAACCTCAGGATTTCACATTACTCCCCTTCAGTATTGCAACCTCCTTTTGATCCTATTTAAAGATGCTGTGACTTATGCTTTATCGCTTGAATATAATTTTAAGAGCTAATGTTAAAAAAATACACTTTGAAGTACAGATATTTTGTGAATGTGATTATGGGGAAAATGTTTTAATTAAGTTTAAATCAATTCTGTGTCCACAAAGAAATTCATATCCAACAACAACAACAAAAAAGCTTTCCTAGAAGAAATTCTGTGGATATACCAATAAAATTGAGCTTTGAAATAGATAATTTCTAATTCTTAAGTCGTAAAAACCTTCTGTATATGATGTGAACTTTGGAGACAAAGCTTCTGTGACAATGGGTATTAGTTACTTCATGGCAAAACATCATGACCAAGGCAGATTACAGAAGAATTTATTTGGGATTAAGGCTCTAAAGGGTATCGATGGTAGAGAAGCAGGCAGCATACACATTGTGGAAGGGGCAGGAAGCTGAGGGCTTGTATCTTCAAACACAAGCAAAAAGCAGAGAAAAGGACCAGAAATGGAGTGAGACTACAAGTATTCAAATCCTGCCTCCAGTGAAGTACTTCCTATAGTAAGCTCCACTTCCCAAAGCTTCCGTAACCCCCCAAATAACACATCCTCCTGGATACTCATTGCTCCAAAGCCTGTGCTTATGCTGAGCTTATGGGGAGCATTCTCAATCACCTCAAACAGGAAGTTATGTGCTTCCTGTCGGAATCATCACAGTTTCCAGAATTTCTGCCTACTGATTATTATATTTTGCTATTGCTAGGTATACATTTTAGGAAACTCTCTCTCTCTCTCTCTCTCTCTCTCTCTCTCTCTCTCTCTCTCTCTCTCTCTCTCTGTGTGTGTGTGTGTATGTGTTTACATGTGTGTGGACATAAACTTGTAGAGGCCAAAACTTGGCTTTTGTTTTCTTTCTCAGTTACTCTGTGTATTTTTTGGGCTTTCTCACTGAACCCATTCTGGAAGCCTGACTTACCACCCAGCCCTGGGGATGCATCTGTCTTCACCTCCCAGCACCAGGATTGTAGGAATGCCCTCCTGTTCCTATCTTGCTTTTCACCCACAGAACCAAACAGGAACCCTCCCTTTTTAAAAAGTGACTACATGTTGAGCAGCAGATGTAGGTGCTTTCAGAAATCCTGAGTACTATTGGTTGTTGTAGTAAGTTTTTCCCGGCCTGTTTTGGGTCTGGGAGGTTTGTGACCTGGCACGCATGTGTGCAGCTTTTGTCCCCCAAAGAAATGAATCACACGCTTATATCCTTTACACCGTTTGGCCCATGTCTTAAGCACATTACTAGCTAGCTCTTTCATCTTAATTTAACTCATTTCTATTAATCTTTCCACCACGTGGCCCACAGCCTGTGGCTCACCTGGATTCCTTCATGCTGCTTCTCCGGGGGACTGATCGAGAGTGACTAATTCCACCCTCCTTCTCCTACCTGGCTGCCTCTTATTGTCCACCCACTTCTACAGTGCCGTGCATGGGCCAAACAGTTCTTTATTTACATCATATAGAAGACATTCTACCAAAATTGGTAACACTGCAGTAAGATGTCACCCACCATTTTTTTCTCCCTCAGCATCAATGCTAAAGAAATAATTCTGCCAATAGTAAGCTCCAGTTTTAATGGCTTACTGATTCTGACCTACAGTATAATACATTGTATAGCTGTCAAGAAAGTTTTGTTGCTATTGTTAGGTATACCACTTTAAATAACCAATGCTCTTCCCTCTTATACTGTGTATGTGATAACTCCACCTAGAAGTTTCTTCTTTTGACTGAATTTTTTTTTCTATGATGCACTTTGTTAGGCTGCATTTCCTCTCGCACACATATAGAAACAAGTCTTTACTGCCATTGAGCCACTGATCCTCCTGAAAGGCTGAGGGGAGAGCCAACCTCTTCCTTTCCTGCCTGGTCAGCCAACCCTGAAGGCCTAAGATTCCTGAGGTTTTGCAAAATGTCCCATTATGCCCCTGAAAAGCCATTATTTTGTGAAACATTTCCCAATTTAGTTTTAGCAGAACAACAGTATAACTATGAGTGAAAAGAAGCGGTTTGTGGGTAAAATCATGTAGGGAGAGCTGGCTCCAGTTATTTCCTATCTACATGTTTGTGGTGCTTGGAAATTTGCACGTGTTGGCTGCTACAGATTAAGACAAGTTGAAGTAAAGACACAGTTTGGTATGTGATCTTTTAATTGGCATCTTGGTGACATCTCTCTTATCCTGGCATTCTGAGATGTAGGGACCCCTGAATGTCTCAGAAGCCTGAATTTTTTATACTTTGAGTCAACTAGATGACCCCAGCATTTTCTTGCTGAAAAGAAGGTGTGATTTAAATACAGAAAAGTCTTTACCAGAAAATAAAAATTTAAGGCTGAAGTCAATGGAGCTTCTCACTGGAAAATGGATACAGAACACAGACATACTTTAGTTTGTTAATGAACTAAAAGTATCAGTGTGTCAGTCTATTTTTAAAAACTTCTTCATAAAACCAAAGACATTGTCAAAAATCAAATCATTTAAGAAAAAGAAGGAAAACACAGCTGTGCCACATGAGTGGATACAGACAGGCAAAGAGAAAACAGGCACACACACACAAGAGCCCTGACTCTGGAAATACTGAGAACAAAATCAATTAATTAAATGTTTAAATGGATTTATTCAGATGATGTGACTCATTATAAGCCAAGGCAAATGGAAATAGCATCTTCATAATTTTAATTCCATTTTAAGTGAAGTAGCCTGAAGGATTTTGTAATAGTGTAAATCTTTTTTCAGTCCTTGCTGTTTACATAAGTCATTTATTGGAGAAAAATATATAGAAATATGTCACAGGAAGCAGATGCCAGATAAACACAGGAAGTAATTACTGAGCAGGAAGGGTTGCAGGAAACAGGTTGTTTTTGTTTCCATGGTGAGCACAGGAGGTTCTGCAGTACAGAACAGAGTAGATTCACACTTGCAGAAGAGCTACTGTTGACATAATGCTGGCATGGAAGATTGGTCACATATTTCTAAAAAAAAAGATAAATATGATCTGAAATTGAATATAGACATCCATCTCTGGAAATGTATAAACTCTTTTGTAGTTTACTTTCTTGTTTTTATTCTTGAAAATTCACATAAGGGAGAAAAATTTCATATGAAAAGAAGGTAAGAATTTTAAGCCCTAGTTTAATAGAACATGATCACACAAGAATGGTATTTAAGTACTGGTGAAGTTTTCAATATAAAACTCCATCACCCAAGCAAGGGAGGCTTGGGGCATAAAATGATTAAAACAAATTTCAGTCACTCAGGGTAGTATTGTGACCAGAAGACTGGATTAATTCAAATTTAAGTTTTACCTAATCCTAAATCCTTTGCTTATTCCCAAGTCCTATTTAATTAATCTCTTTCTGCTATCTCCATACAGCCCCTCAAGCATGAACTACAGAGACAGCATGGATGCTCCCTTACTCATCTTTAAATGGAATCTGGAAATAATTCTCACTAACTTTCTTTTCAAAATCAACTTGATTTTCACATGCCTGATGTGAGCCTTCCTTCAGATGGAGACATAGTGGCCTCTGTAATATGAGCTGGGAGACAGCAAGAAAGAGTTCTGCATATAGCCAAGGATGCCCAACTGTAATGAGAGAGGCCACCACAGCTTTCTGTGTCTAAATGACATTTTCTGTTGGGAGCCTTGGACCAGGAGGAAGAGCCTGGCTTGCAGGCATATGACCTTGGGTGTGTATTTGAGCTTTATGATGTCAGACAACTGAATTAACCTCTTCAAGGAAGTGTTGGTTTTCTTTTTTTTCTTTTTTCTAAATTTTTTTCAAAGAAGTCACACTTTCTATCCTTGTATATCCTTATTCAAGGTCCCTTCCCCCTCCCACCACATCAGGTCATTCTTTCTTCTCCACAACTCCCCATCCCCTCCCTGGGCAGGCAGCAGACAGTCCTATGGTTCCACTGACCCAATATTGCTTAGTTGATTCTCCACTCCTGGCAGATCCAGTTTTCTCCCCCCTCCTTCAAGAGTGAGTCAGGTGTTCCTCTAGGGGGAGTGGGATCCAAGGTGTCAGTCCAGGGTGTTTCTGATCCCAAGCTGTTCAGTAGTTGTGGTTTACAGCTTGGACATGTTTTGCTTTTTTCTTGTTTGTTTGTTTAGAGTCCACTAATGAGTGAGTACATCCCCTGCTTATCTTTCTGAGTTTGTGATACCTCGCTCAGAAGGATATTCTCCAAGTCCATCCATTTGCCTGCAAATTTTAGGATATCATTTTTTCTTCCTGCTGAGTAGTACTCTATTGTGTAGATAGAACATAGTTTGTTAATCCATTCTTCAGTTGAGGGACATCTAGGTTGTTTCCAGGTTCTTGCTATTACAAATAATGCTGTTATGAACATAGTTGAGCTAATACCTTTGGAGTATGACTGTGCATCTTTAGGGTATACACACAGAAGTGGTATTGCTGGGTCCTTGGGGAGATTGATTCTCAGTTTTCTGAGAAACTGCCATACTGCGTTCCAAAGTGGCTGAACAAACTTACACTCCCACCAACAATGGAGGAGTGTTCTCCTTGCTCCACATCCTCTCCATCATAGGCTGTCCTCTATGTCTTTTATCTTAACCAATCTAACAGGTGTCAGGTGGTATCTCAAAGTTGTTTTGATTTGCATTTCTCTGATGGCTAAAGATAATGAGCACTTTTTCAGGTGCCTTTCAGCCATTCATAATTCTTCTGCTGAGAATTCCCTTTTTAGATCTGATCCCCATTTTTTGATTGGGTTATTCAAGGTTTTGGGCTCTAGATTCTTGAGCTCTTTATATATCTTAGAGATCAGTCCTCTATCACTTGTAGGGTTGGTGAAAACCTTTTCCCATTCTGTAGGCTGTCGTTTTGTCCTATTGACAGTGTCCTTGGCTTTACAGAAGCTTCTTAGCTTCAGGAGATCCCGCTTATTGATTGTTGGTCTTAGTGTCTGTGCCACTGGTGTTATATTTAGGAAGTGGTCACCTGTGCCAATTCATAGAAGTGTATTTCCCACTTTCTTTTCTATCAAGTTTAAAATGGCTGGGTTTATGTTGAGGTCTCTGATCCACTTGGATTTGAGTTTTGTACAGGGTGACAGGCTCGGATCTATTTGCATTTTTCTACACAGGAAGTGTTGGTTTTCTTATTTGCAAATGAAGGCAAGAGTTTGTATCTCAGAGTTACGATGAACATTAAATGGGGTAACGAATACTGTTTTGTAATATAGTGTCTGGCAAATGCTTAAAAGGTCTTTATTCATATTGGCTACAAAATCAGGAAATGGAATGTCAGGATCAGTCCACTTGTCCCAAGGTAAATAGGACAATTTGTAAAGAATCTGCAATAATTTTCTCTCAGTGCTAAAGGCTAGGATATCTGAGATAAATGGTCCAGCATGTGGCAGTGAGGACCTGCCACTCCTTGGTAGTACTGAGTCTCCCTGTCCTTTGGATGCCCTCACATAGCAGAAGCGAGGAAGACAAAAGAAGCCTCGATCTTGATATTTCTATAGCTTTTTATTTTGCACAAGAGAGATGCGGGAGAGGGAGAGAGAAAGAGACAGAGATAGAGAGACTCTATTTGCTCCCAGGTCCTAGGACATACTAGAAATGTTAAGTTAGACAAAGACTATGCAGAATTGTTCTTAATTTTTTCACACTTGCTTTGCTTCTCCCAGAGAGTTAATATGAGTCATTAGGAGAGCAAATGTTGTCTGGATGGAATCCATGTGTGGCCTCAAGTAGCTGGGGAGACTTTACACCATTAAAACAGGAGTTAAAGCTAGTTGCAATGTCATTATTTGGTGGGGCCATTTTAAGGTTCAAATAAAAACTAGAACTTGAGCAAGTTGTGTCTCCCAGTGAAGAGAAGTTCTAGTTTCTATTTTCTTTGAAATGTGCCATTGGGCTAATGCATTCTCCTCTGTGGAGTTATGTTTTGTTCTCAGGAATTATTCGAGAAGGCAAACCCTCTTGCACCCTGCGAGTGACATGGTGAAATATTTATGCTGTCACTGTGCTTGCTTATGAAAGTGTCTTTTGCTCCTCTGGCAGGCAGGCAGGCTGTTTGTGAATAACTATGTAGGTGGCAGACCCATGGCTCTTTTCTAGCAAGGTCACGTTGCAGGCAGTAGCCACATGCTCCTGATGCTATTTTCTGGTTGTGCTTTGAATAGATTTTGTTCTGTGGAACATGTCTCAGGAAGACTAGAGTTTTGTGGTGATCTGCTCCCACTGCTCAAACTCTTGCCTCTAGCTATCTTTTAAAGATTCGACAAATTTTTTGCCTCTGGGCTCTTCATGCTTGTTTGTGACTTTCAGAAAGTTTTCCTGCAGATAATGTGTTTCCTCTGAAAATCGATGCCAATGGGTTATTAGATAATGGCAGTGAATGCAAGAGCCCTTGTTCAGATTCAAGTTGTACCAAGTGGACAACATGAAGCCCATTACTGTTCTCATTAGGGACTTCGTTTCAGCTAGTTCTGTGTAGCAACAACTTTTTGGAATCAAAGCTAGATTTCTTCTTCATTTCTAAAAATAATTAAAGGGTGGGGCTGGAGAGCTAAGTGTTCAGGAACGAGCACTTCCTGCTCATGCAGAGAATCGGAGTTCAGTTATAAGCATGATGGCTGATGGCCGCCTGTAACACTCCTTCTGTTCTCCTCGGGCACCCACACATAAATAATAAATCTTATTTTTTGCTTTTTCAAATCAAGGTGTGTCTGGATGGATAGCTCCATTGGTAAGAAATGTACCATACAGCATTAGTCTTAAGTTTATGTTCCAACACACATGTAAAATGTCAGGCCCGGTGGTCCATGTCTGTCATGGTAGCAGTAGGATGAGATAGGCAGATTTGCTATGCTCCATGGTCAGCTAAGTGCTGCATTCTGGGCTCAGGAGAGACCCCGTCTTAGAAAATAAAGAGAAGAAAATTAGAGGGAGATACCCAATACTACTAGCCTTTGACCTCTACATGTATACACAGGTGCAATATACTCAACAAAACACAAAATAATAAAAACAAGGTAGTTTTTAAAAAAAATCAGTGAAAGAAGTACAGCTTAATGATATAGATTCTTTAAAATTGCATCTGTCTTTTTCTCCTGTGCCTGAGGAGCCTCAAGGGTAGTTCTGTTTGTTTTCTCTGGGTGTGTCCTTCATGCACCATCACCTCCCTCCTCCTGACCTTTGAAGATTGACTGGCCCTTCTTCTGAACTTTCTATTGTCTTCACCAGCTTTCATTATTACCTTCTTGTCTTTCATCAGATATTTTTAAAATGTCACTAGGGAATTGTTACTTAACTTGCTTTAATTATTTCTAACCTCAAATTGCATCTCATATGTTATTTCTGTTTTTTTTTTTAACTGCTGAGCCATCTCTCCAGCCCGTTATTTCTGTTTTTTTTTTTTTAATTGCCTTTTCTTGGGTCATTTATTTTAGTCAACATTTAATCTAGCTTCTTATAATCACATTTGCATGAATTTGCTAGTAATTTAATATTAAAATTACAACCACCTGAAAAATTTTCCAGATGATTTGCACAACTAAGGATATGTAATTTCATATGTATGTATATGCATATGTGAACATGCTCATGTGTGTACAGATGCCAGAGGTCAATGCTAAGATGTCAATTCTGAAGACTGCTGCTCATCTTGGATTTTGAGATAAGGTTCTTCCTGCCCTACAGCTCACTGACTTGGTCAGGAGCCAAGGACCACTCATCTGCACAAGTGTGTGGCATCATGCTGTTTCATGTTCTTAATGTGAATTCTGAAGACTGAACTCTGATCCTCTTGCTCCTGTGGCAAGGCAAACACTTACTGCTTTTGCTGTCTTTTCAATTGAAGACGCCAGGTTTGTTGGTGGTATAACTAGGGGGAAGTTCTCAGGAGAGGAGAAGCATTGTCTGCTAAGTGTGTTTGAGGCCATGTTAATGAACAGAACCCAGATCCTGGGCATATCTACTCTACTATGCAGAGGCCATACAAGCTGTATCTTTGTTGACCTTCTTTAAATAGTAATTTTCTTCTGTGCATCCTTTAAAATGTCACTTTTCTTAGATATAACTGTAAAGCCCTTTCCTGATGCTGTTCTTGTATTATTGCGCTATTTCCAACATGACTGTAGAAAGGACAGAGAATACATTCACTTCCTGTGCCCATACTACTCTCTTGGTTTCAGTAACCATGTGAGTGAGGTCACAAGTCCTGGTCTAGTTGTCAACTATGAGCCTGTGTGATATCGCCAAATCTAAGCTGTCCTTCTCTTCCTGCTATTGTGAGACTGCCTTTCTAGGGTTAGAGAAGAGAACCAACCAGGAAACTGGATCTGCAAGCCACGCTTCAAACATGGAAGATGGGGGGAATGGGTCTTTGTTCATCCTCCTGAGCGGAGGGCTACTCAACAGGAATGCTCTCACCAGCACTCTGTGAACATGAAGCTGGGCTGTGCCAGCTGCTGAGTTATACCAGTTAAACTTCCTCTCAGCACAGCAGCTTCCACAGGGGCGCTAGAGCCAAACACAGAATCCCCTGCTGAACGCGAATCCAAATTACAACCAGCCAGGAACAATTGTCTTCTGTTCACTATGAATGCATCTCATGCAGGACTGGAACACAGTTAAGCCAGGAAAAGAGAGGTTACCTAAAATACAAATTATAGCATTTTTGTATTTGTGAAATCTGAAAACGCTTAAGAATAGAAGGAAATTAGACTTGGGAGAACAAAGACCGCTTTTGTTAGTGCCTCCCCAGTGGGCTTAGATGCATGAAAAATACTCAATGCTTTTCTATGTGGATGCCAGACCTTAGCTTGGGAGGAGGAAGCCACCATGGTGCACCTTTTGAGAGTGTTCCTTACTGCTTTTCAGGGATCATTCAGTGGCTGCCACTTCCAGTGATACTTGTCAGCACTGAAGTTCCTTAGACTATGTGTTCAACAACCTCCTTAATATTCCACAGTTCACCTGTCAACTTTATTGTCATTCTAGTCTGATGACATCTCTCTTGTCATGTTATTGTGTTCGTCATTGTTGGCTATGGGAATGTATGCCCACATGCACGTATAAATAAATGCTCTCACCCATGTGTGAAGAGCTGTGTTAAGCTCTGATGGTGATGAGTCTGCACTCACTAAATGCTGCAATTCTCGCACTATGACTGCCAAATATGTCTATAGTCATTGCCAAGTAATTCCCAATGGTCAACTTTACCTACTCCGAGAATCACTTCATTGAACCTTACTTTGTGTTCTATGGGCCACATGGAACCAGATCATTATAAATTTGGTGCTTTAAAAATATAGAAATGAGAATAGAGCAATACCATGTCATAGCACATACACGGTGCTCTAGGAAATTAGTCTACAGGGCACAGGTAAGAAGAGCTTTGTGGCCTATTCAAGCCCATCCCAGTGTGCATGAATTTACTGGGATTCATGACCAAGATAGTCCCTGCTGTGGCCATTTCATGCTGTCTACAGTATTCAAACATTTGGAAAGCAACTTGAAGTGGAAACAAAATATATACAACAAGCTTTGCTCTAGACAGAAAAAGAAAACGAGGCAAGTCTATACTGTTTTCTACTATACTCCGGTGTGCATGACAGTCCATGGTACTGAATGTGTCTGCTTTTTCTCCAATTCGGCTGTTGTCTTCACACAGAATCTTTTAGTGATGACAACACAGTTTTCACTAATGTGCTTTCTTCCTTTTTTATCTTTTAAAAATTACCATTTTCAGACGGGGTTTGAGGAAAGCTGGCATTGATCGTATTTTATGGTCCAGGCAGAGCAACCCTAGAATTTGTGATTCTCCTGCCTCAGCTTCTTAAGTAGCTGGTTTCAAGCCCAACTTTAAATGTTACCAAGAGCTCATGAAATTAGAGTCTGCCTACAAACAAATGGTGATGTTTATTTCTGCCCAAAACAGATTAAAGGACCTCTGGGCTGGCTTCATGCAGGCTTTACTGCAAAGATTCTTCTGCAAACTAAACTGAATTTTTTGGACTTTTCTGCAAAGCCTGTGCCTTTGAGAAGGAAAGACATAGAGAAGAAAAGGAGTAGAAAGGAGGGAAAAACAAGAAAAAAGAAAAGAAAACCAGAGGAAGGATGAAGGTACAGGAAGGCCAGGGCGAGTGTGTGCACAGCCCCAGGTTCCACCCCCCAAAAAAAGAAAGGACGAGCTTTCATATTTAAAACACCTGGGGACACATCTGGAAACTTATATGAACTCTTAAGTCACTATCCAAGCAATTCTTGCATACAATGTGATGGAGAGAATTGCAGTTTGCCCTGTAGACGAGCTATAGCTATTGTTCCAATACACGGTAATGGCTTCAGCGAAGCACACGTGGGTGGCCCACTGCATAGCGTTTGACAATCACTGAATACTATTTTGAGAAAGACAGTTTACAATACAAACATGCACCACTATGTTTTCATGGGTGAATTGTTCTTTTCAGGGCTTTAAAATTCCATACAGATCCTGAGAATCTAGCATTAAATAATGTTCACTTATCATAATGCTTTTATGTAAGATGTGGCATGTAACATAGTTGGTGCAGAAATAAATTTTCTTATCAGAAAAGCAAAATCATTATTGTCAGATTACTCAGGGGTTCTTTCCCACAAAAGCCTATGTGTGATTTATTTTAGGATTCTGTGATAATATCCTAATGAGAATAAAATAAGAAAGCTCAATATACTGTTTGCCAAAGAAATTTACTATCTTTGTTATTCACTTACATATCTGATATAACACATGCATCAAGGGATTCTTTATTAGTGATGAAAATATATTTGTTTGAGACAGGATCTCCAGTTGTAGAGTGGTCTAGAACTCTCCATGTAACTCTTCTAGTTTGCTCATTACCTACTGCTGTGACAAACACCACAACCAGAAGCAGTGTTTGGAAGGACTGGGTTTATTGCATTTTGGAGGTTACATTCCATCATGGAAGGAGGCCAGGGTAAGAGCTCAAGGCAGGAACTGAAGCAGAGAGTGAGCGTGGAGGATGATATTACTGGCTTGCTCCCTTTGGCTTGTTCAGCTATTTTTTTTATATGGTCTAGGCTTACCTGCCCAGAAATGGCAGTGCCCTCAGTGAGCTTGGCCCTTTTTTATCAATGTAATTAAGAAAATGCTTCTACAGATGTACCCACTGTTCGTTTTGTGCGTGAGAAGAGACACACATACACTACCAGGGCCACACAAGAATTTATTCAGGAGAGTTGCCAGGTGGGTACAGGAGCAGAGAAGCAGAAGAGAAGAGACAGACTATAACATGGTGTCTTTCTTTAAGAGAGAGGGTGGGTACGGGTTTATGTAGCCACATCTGGGGGTGTACCTCCTTACGCGGTACATTCCCCTGGAGCCATGTCGGCTTCACCACATGGCCTCTACATACCAGGAATTTTTGTTTTACCCAGCACCATGTAGGGGCCATCACGTGGAGTGTCAGGAATCCTTACACCCACAGGCCAATCTGATGGAGGCAATTCTTCAGGTGAGGTTCCCTCTTTCCACATGACTCTAGTTTATATTAAGTTAGCAAAAACTAGCCAGTATAATAGCTGAGGTGAGCCTTGAATCCTTGAACTCCTCATCCTCTGCTTCTTCTCCCAAGTACTGGGATTACAGACATCAACCACCATACCTGGTTAGTTTTTGTTTTTGCTTTTCAATGTATGTTCAGGCTCTGATTCTCAATAGCAAGAAATTTTACATAATTATCTTTTTCCTTTTACATCTTGTATTTCCCTCTAGTTCTCCATCAGAATTTACTGTGACTTATTACATCTCTTAATTCAATATATTTTAGATAGCCATATTATAGCTGGTAAAATGGTACATAAATTTAATTTTTGCTTAATGATCACATAACTAATCACAAAACAAACAAACAAACAAAAACTCCAAATTGTGGATTAACTTGTTACTGTAAATGGCTATTGATTGACATTCATGCAAAGGTGGAGGGATGAGTCCCTGGGAATGCATCTCTCCAAGTCTCAACTCTATGAGTTGCTTATAGATATGAGTCTTCCTTTCTGGTTGGTTGTACTTAAGGGTCAGGAGAAGTTTACTGGCCTTATCAAACACAACTACTTTGTGGTTAGTTTTGTACAGAGTGTATACATTTTTGTATAGCCCCCACTTTGCAGCCATGTGAACAGATTTCAGTAAATGAGGCATTTCTTGATGACAGTGTTTATCCCTAGATCCTGGAGTCCAGCACTTGATGAGTTCCTGTGTTGGGCCTCAGGGGGCTCCAAGGTATGAGGTTCCAGCTCAGCACCAAGGCTCACAATGAGTTTCTGCCAATGTAGGCATCTTCCTCAAGGGTCCACCCTCCCTTCACCCACTTGCACACCATGTGTATCTTGAACATTGTCTTCTCTTAGAGGGAAAAAAAACCATCCAGCAGTCCCAGGGAAAGCGCCGCTGTCAGTTGACTGCGGTAAAACTGTAAATACCACCCCATAATTTCAAGTGAGCAAGATGAAATTACAGCCACTTTCCATTCCCTCTTCCCCCTGGGGACCCATTCTCAGCAATGTTGTGAAGTCAGTTTTCAGCAGCTCCCAGAATTCCTCTTCTGACCCTTGTGCTGGTGTCGTAAACACAGCAACTCCTTCTGGTTTGCTTTACAGTTCTTCGAGCAAGTCTGTGATTTTGAGCAGAATGCCTCACTTGACACATTTCCAGTGTGCTCAGATTGTGCTGTGGCTGATTCTGGATCTGGGTGAATAATTGATGCTGTCCTGTTCTTTGCTGCATTAGAACTTGGGATGTAATTGGTGCTGTCTTCATTCCAGCTTCTGTGCTTGGCTCTAATCTGCTTCACACAACTGAGACTATGTTGTATGATAGCTGGCTCTACAAAGAAGGTTTTGGATTCTACCATGCCATATTTGTTACATCTGGGATGCCAACTAGGTGATGCCCAAATTCGGGAACTGTCCTCTTCTCCAAATCACAGTGGGTAGGTAGATTTGGTGGAGATTAGAATTTCTTTGACCATGTTGACATTGCAGTGTAGGGAGCGCTGTTAAAGGCGTAACTGAAGGGCATCTTTTCAGACCACTGCACTGTTTGGGCATGTTCAAGAAGCAGCTCTCATTTCTAAAACAGGGATGTCAGAGGCTGTGCTAGGGTCCAAGGAGATTAACTTTCTGGTAGGTCAAAGAATGAGTCACCATCTCAGCCTGGCCACATCTCAATACCAAAGGCTTTTCTTCATGTTAGGAAATGTTTTAAGCTCAGGTCCCCACTGAGGGAAGGTAGTTTCCTATATATCAAATCTTTTCATACTTGACTAGAGACCCATCTTATGAAAATGTGTTTCTACTCTGAAAGTCATATGACTCTTAGCTAAATGAACAGAATATTCTGAGAATGGGCAACTAGCAAGAACACTTTCAGATACAGAGAAGATAGAGCATGCTAAAACTGGGGAGTCTCCAGGGACACAGAGGATCTTGAAATTTAGTAGGAGAGGCAGTCATAAAATATGGAAATGTTGCATAGTACACAAGTTTGTTACAATGTGACTCAACCTAGATGGAAAATACATATTCTTAATTAACTGCCAAATGGAAGAATTTGGCAGCCATTGCCTTGACTACATTAGCTTAGGTGAGCAAGAAACTTTAAAACAGGCTGAAGCCCACATGTATGTGCCCTTCGGCTGTTGATTAATTGCCTATAGCTACAGCAGACAGGCATTAATTTTGTAACAGATGCTACTTTTAGTATCGTAACACTATGATTTCAGGACTATCTAGGCCCCAGGCCTGCTCAGGCCCCAAGCCCAGGTCAGCAACCCTGTCTGGCTGTTTGGATTTTGCAAAATTCTATTTAGGTACTAGCCCACACTGTAAGGTTTTCCTGCCTTGACTTTTCTGATAACTGACTCTGAGCCACAGGACATGTTGATTAAAACTTTTCATCTTTTATCCAAGTTTTTCTTTCCAGAACTGAAGTCCACATAGATACTGGAGATTTCACGGAATGATACAGTCATGCACCATTTCTTTAAACATCTAAATAAAATTATCAAACACTGGTTGAGAGTAAACATTTGTTTTTTTGTAATTAAAATACAAAGTATTTAAAGTTATTTCTATGTGACATCAAAATGTTGGGTGAAGCCAACTATTCATTTCTGTAATTATAACACTTGGAAGGCTGAGACAGGTAATTTCACTTTTAAGGCCAACTAGGCCAGTAGAGCAAGCTCCATGGCTACAGACTGAGACACTTATTCAGAAGAAAAGGTGTGTATATGTGTGTGAAGCTCCAAACAGTAATATAACCATTCTTTATGTACTCTTTGTTCAAATGCCAAGCAACTGTAAGATTTTCAAATATGAACATATATTCATGTACATTTATTATTTTATAACAAAATAATAAAATTTAAAATATACCATAGTTACTTGTAGTTCCAGTAGGAAAACTAGAATTTATTGTCTTCAATATTATATCCATTGTTCCAACTGGAAAAGTACTCAAAACTAGAAAGGTTTATATTTTACAATTAGCAGTCTATTGTCTTTTCTACTTGGCTACCTAGTGAGAATGTTGTATTTTACCTTTAGAAAGTTGTTGCTACAGTAAAGATATCAGAAAATGTTAGCATTCACATTACAGAATTTATTGTTCTTCAGGCTGGTTGTTGGAACTCCTTTCCTACTGTGTGTGTGTGTGTGTGTGTGTGTGTGTGTGTGTGTATGAACATGTTTGTGTGTTTCTGGTTTTTGGCTTCTGCAGGGGAAAGGGAAGAAGAGGTGGGTCACACACTGTGGGCTCTGTGATTCTCTTGCGGTCCATCATCTCCTTCTGCAGGGCTCAAAAAAGAAAAAAAAGAGAGGTATCAGTCTTTCGGTAAATACAACTGCTTGTGGCCAGAGGAGGCAGCAGTCATGAGCAGCCTGTACCAGATACTCCTACCATGTGCATTGGAGGTATCCAGAGTGGTTAAGCTCATCTCTTAGGCATAACAAGAGATGGCTGAGTGTGAATCTGGCTTTATACCTTGCTGACACACAGCTAAAGTGAGTCCCAGGACCCAACCTACTTGCAGTGTAGTGAAAGTGAGCATCACTTCACACATGAATCTGGAGGCATCTTCACACAGCTCCTGTTCTACTTTTTTATTCTTCTTGTCCTCTTTGGTATTTCTGATTTCTCCTTTCATCCTTCTAACGTTACTTCTGGTAGTGTCCAAAAGAAAGAAAAACCATAGTTAATCCTTCTAAGTCCACCTTTGCCTGGGAAAAAGAGATTTCTTGCTTTTTTGTGTGTATGTTTTGATTATGCATCTGTAGATTTGCATGTGCACATATGTGTGTATATGTATGTGAAGAGGGAAATCTCAGATGCCATTCCTCAAGGGCTATCTACCAGAGATGTCTTTCCCTAGAGATGTGACTTTTGTGGTATTATGTACATGTTTAATTTCCTGTAACTTGACTAATGTAATACTTCTTCTGAAAAACCATTTATTATGTGTGGACTGGAGAGAAAAGGAAATGGGAAATGGTGGAGCAAAAGAGGATAGAAAAGGTTTTCTGCTTAGGCATCTTCTGTTTTGTTAATTCAAATTCCATTCATAGAGAAAGCAAGTAAAAGAAATGGGTTATCCACATTGATCTCATAGGAGCTCTCTTAGGATACAGAACTGCAGAGCTGGTATACTTGCTGTTCCTTCTCAGATTAAAAGTAGTAAGTAGAGTTCAGACAGCAGAGGGTGGTAGTCTCATGCTTCTCACTACATCCCATATTATCACAGTGGTTTCTAGTGAGTGTGCTGCAGAATACCCAGAGTTCTCAGTTGTGCTAGTGCAGAGGACATGGTAGTGCTCTTAAATTCCTGCTTAGCTGATATTTAAGAAGTCCAGCGGCACCTTCTGGTACCATGAAATCCGGTCTTAAAAAAGGAGCTTTTCAGGTCAGTTCCAGCTCAGGTCCTCAGGATCCTGTGTTTGGAGTGCATGGTGTTTTCAGAACTAAGGGTAGGGGGAACCAAGGACAGTCACAATAGTTTGTAATGTTTTTGGAGTCTCTTGGACAACCCTGAGCAACTCAAAAGAGGGCTTCTCATGCCTCATAGTAGGGATTTTGCTAGGTAGTTTTTGGCTACTAGAGAGAGCATTGTGTGTGGCCCAGATGGGAAATTTTTATTTAAACATGCATGTATGTTTATATTCTAATTTGTGTATACAAAAAATGTTTTAAGTAGATAGTTAATAGTAGGGCTTCTTATGACTTTTTCTGATATCCTTACCGTTATTTTCCCCTCCTTTATCCTTCTGTATCTATCTCCCTTCCCTTCCCTAATTAGAGCCCCTATTTCCCCATCAGATAACTTGCATCCTGCTACTCTCCTTCCTGTGGCTCTGCTCCCCAAGCAATGGTCCCTTCTTACTTTCCTGGTTTCTGCCATTAGTCCAGGATACACTCACATCTGATGATCTGGAGTTAGGAGCGTCAGATGGCATATGATAATTGTCTTTCTGGATCTGAGTAATCTCACTCTATGATCTTTTCTCATTCCTTCTGTGGCTTCATTTTTCTTTACAGATAAATAGCATTCCATCGCGTGTGTGTCACATATTTACTACCCGTTCATCAGTTGAGGAACATTTAGGTTGTTTTCATTTGCTAGTTATTGTGAGTAGAGCAACAATGAATGTAGGTGAATAAGTTATCTGTGAAGTAGGCTGTCTGTCTGCCATAAGGCAACATATGACACGTCAGCTGCCTACACATGAGCTGAACAAAGACAACAATAGACATGCCAGCATGCCAGCAGGGATGCTCATGAGGCCATGACCTTATACAAAGAATTGCAGGAAACCAAGGAGTGCTGGGAGGAGGAACCATATCCATGGAAGAACACGTCAGTTGTCTATGAAGACATACATACCTGTAACATTATACAGATTGAGAAGGTTGTACTTATGTGTTTCAGTGTGTGTGTGTGACATCAATTAATGAAAAAAGAAGTCATGAAGTTTTAAAAAGTTCAGGGAGGAAAAGGGAATTAACACATTAACAAAAGCCTAGTTCATTCATTCACTCACTCATTCCTTCATTTATCCTATTTGTGACAAGCAATATGTACACAAAGTCAAGAAAACCTCATTATTTTAACTAAGATTACTTCTGAATTTTTCCTGCAGAGATCATCGTCCAGCAAAGTCCCATTAGGAAGGGAAGATGGCTTGGAGACACCAGTACAACCAAGGTCCAGCAAGCAAAGTAAGTTCTATGGTATGAGGCATGTTCAAAGCGGGTGGTGTGCTGGACAACAACTTTGTCTGCTTTGCAAAAGTGTGAGGATCTGAATGTGGTCCCCAGAACCCATGTACAAAAATAATAAAACAAACAACAAAAAGGACATGGTGATGTACATATATCACCCTAGTTCTGGGTGGCAGAGATGGGGGACATTGTGCCTAGTCAGCCTAGCCTAGTGGTCTAGCTCAGGCAAGGCAGAGAGTCTTTATCAAAAACAAGGTGAGCAGCACCTGAAGAACAATAGCAGATGTTACCCCATGGTCTCCACACAAGAGCATATGGGTGCATTCACAGATTAGCACAAATGTGCACACACACCCGCACACAGATACACTCAAATACTGTTGCTTTACATGTTTCTTCAACCCCTTCCTCTGTTAGAACTACACTACCCAGTTTTAGCAAATAGGTTTTTAGATCACTGTGGTAATGTTTAGTGCCTTCTGTTTTTGAAGACACTAATTTTGATGTAATAAACATCTTTGTATTTGTAACACATTTGCCTTTTCCATTTTCTTCAGGTCCTGTTTGGTGAATTCCTTTTAAATTCACAGAACACTTCCTGGTTACCCCTCGGCACAGTGCTCACCTTCCCAATTGCAGGCTCTCTGTTAGGCATTCTCGCCGTCATCACCACCTCCCTTCCCTGTCATGAGCTCATCCCCTTGACTGAAATCATTACATAACTTCCATTTTTATAGAGAGAATGTTCCACAAGAGTGCTTGCTGCCTGACATTTCATTCCATCGCATTTCTTACAGGAAGGACTCTGAAAGCAGGTGGAGAAATCCTTTTCGATTCTGCAATCTGTAAACTCTAGAAACCCAGCAGGACTCACAAGCAGAAATACCTGACATCTCTGAGGAAAGTCAGTCAGCTTCCCTACTATCTAAAAGATGAAGGGAGATAAGAAACAGACCTTTCTTTTTTTTTAATTAAACTGAGATCCAAATCCAAACTGAAAACTTGGAGTGGAGGGGAAGGGGGAGAGGAAGGGGGAGGGGAAGGGGGGCAATGCCACTCTTCCTCAAGCTACCATCCAAGGAGCAATGGTGGAAAGTGATGGCTCCTTTGAGCTTCTCACAGTCAAGAGATTTCCAATGTGTACTCCTTACCCCAAACTCCTAACACTGGCAGTTCTCATTCTGCATACAGCTGGCTGAGTGACCCTTGACTGAGAAGACCTCAGAATGAGGACAAAGGACCTCTGCAGGGCTACAGGTCATTGTGTGAGTAGGACAAAGCTTTGCCCCAAGGACAAGCTGAGGCAATGGAGTTTAAAAGTAACAGACACAAAAGAACTTCTGTTGGGAACAACTCTGGAATTTTGCTAAGCATTCCCAAAGCGTTTCCTATCTAGCATTCCCTGCTTTGGGTGGAGAAGCTGTGTCCTACCCCACACTTTCACAACATAAGAGTGGTCATTTGTGTTCCAACTGTTTCAAGCCTGCAACACTCTGGTCATGTAGAACAGATACCTCAATCATGCAGTTGCCTTAGTGATTCAGATAGTGTTAAGACAGCAGAATACACATTCTACATGCTATTTCTTGACAAATTAAGCTTTCCCAATTTAATTTCTAGAAAACCGAGATATTCGCACAACATATGTCTTATTTATTCTAAATGCCCAAGCTTAGAAGACCTACAGTCTATGAACCACACTGTAGAAATCTGGTCCCAGAAATCAGTGTGGCTTCCTGGGCCTCAAGACTGTTTCTTTGCATTAATGAATTCATTGTGTATGCAGTTACAAGCTAGCAATTAGAAATGTGTTGACATTATTATAAATAATCACTTAACCCATTTAACTTTTTTCAGTCTCCTGTTGCTCATAAAACTTTGGTTCAGTAGCAAATACATGAGATCAAGATTAGGAAAATTTCCCTATGCTCATGATGTAAATGGTCCCCTACATTTTAGAATCTCTTGGTACATCCCCGATCACTTATTTCAAAACTTTCTATTGTCATTCTGAGTGTGAATAAAGTCATTCACTTTGTTTTTTTGACAGTCATTTACAATGAACAGACACAAACATATGTAGTATGATCAGGTACCAAGTGTCCAATATTTTAATACTACTAACTAAATTTTATGGCAAAGACATTCATCATCAAAGTAATATGTGGTTTATATTAAGCTGTTTTGGAACTATTCTTCATAAAATCAAGCATTTTACTATCAATGCCAGGCTCAGAATAGATGTTCCATACTTATATTTTGGAAGACTTCACTCATGAGGTTACTTATTTATTATAAGTGATTGTGAATAAATGAATGTGTGGGTTTGTGGGATGTGCATGTGTGTGTACATGTATGTGGAAACCAGAGATCAACAGAGTATCATGCTTCATTTTTGGTGGAAGTTTTTCTTGTTGGCCTGGGACTTGTCGATTAGGCTAGGAAGGTTGGCAATCATGTCCCAAGAACTTCTTTTTGTCTGCCTCTCTAGTGTTGAGCTGACAATTCCTGGTTACCATGTCTAGCTACATGGGTTCTAGGCATCAAGCTCAGGTCTTGATGTATTTTCCAACTGATTCATCTGCCCAGGATGGCATATGTTAATTCTATTTAGCTGACATTCCTAGATGAATCACTTACTCATTTTAGATAACATATTAAAAAGTTTGTGAGATTCTATCTTGAACATTAATAGACACAACTTCTGGGAAACCCCTAAACAACCCACATAGGGTTCTCAGCTTCAGTGAAAACCTCTTCGAAAAACTTGCCAAGGACACAAACCTAAGAGGCCAGTCTCCTGCTGAGGCATTTAAAGGGTTAAAATGAGAGAGTCCAACAGTTGTGGTGATGATGGCTCCTACGGAGGAAACTGTCTCAAAGAAGTGTGGATGAGGGGAAGGAAAGACAGAGGTAAGAGTCGGGGTGGAAGCACCAACCACAGTGGTAAGAACAATGAGGTCCGGAGTTCTAGGAACGAGTGACCACAGTTCACAGCAAGCTACCCTGGACATTATGGCCATCTAGGTGCTTGACTGGGAAGATGCAAACAAACATCTTTTCACCCAGACAGGCATCAATAACAGGCCAGAGAAGCAATTCTACCCAAGTTTAGCCCAGTGAACCATTGAGTTCATTGCATTTACTTGGGGAGTACTGATGACTTAAAGGCACCACGCCACCAACGCTGGTGACAACTCATGACTGTTGCATCCATGGGGTAGCTCTGGAAGTGGGAAGTCTTGGTTTCGGTCAGGCCTTATTGCTTGGGGGAGGGGTCTGGCTTTCCTTCTTTGCATATTAGAGGACTTTGCATTCTGTTGTGGGTCTGTTCTCTTTCTTTTCTAGGATGGCTGTTTTACCCAAGCTTTGCTTCCTGGGTGTGTTGGATGTGTCCTGTCAGGAGTGTGAGGAGCAACTTTAGCAGTGAAATAAATATGGGTGGAGGACCTGAATTCACCCATTCCGGGTCACCTGAATAATAATCACTTTGGTGGAGGAATGTTGTTATGGTTATCATGTATACTCCTAAACTGCTGAGTCCTCAGGGCCTACAGCTTTGTATGACAAATAGGTGACTCCAAGATTCAATACATCTGTTAGCTGCACATCTGTCAGACTGCAAAGCAGGTTGATGAGGTCTGCTCCCAGGTACCCCAGGTAGAGCCAAGTCTTCTTACATGTTCCAGCTGAGGCAGCATCCTTCAGTTTACAATGTCTTGCCCTCCTGTTCCCGACAACTGCCTCTTGGACCTTTCCTCAGCCAGAGACTGTGGCAGGTGAAATTGGGGTTCACTGTGGTTTTTCTCATCTCAGGTCTCCTGGATTAGCTCAGTGTTTGACAATGGATTCTTTCAAAATGGTGCTAAATCATTGTTCTTTTCTTTTAATGTAACAAAATTGGATTCCTGTGCATGGCTGATTCATCAACTGGAAGAATAGCTGTCTAACCAAACCCTGAAACTGGATTTGAGGCTCTGAAGACTGTGGGCTTGTGCCCATCTCTGCCTGGCTCACTTCTAGAAGTAGCATGGCTTCCTTGCTGCACAGCTGCAGATATGCTCAGCTTCTTCACATGATGACTGTTTTCCTGTTCTTTTTAGATATTCTGTCACTTGTGGATTTCTGAAGCTCTTCTTTTTCTTTCTTTGAAATAAAGTCTATTTTTAATTATATTGACCCTCTGCTTTGCTGACTCACACAGTGACAGCCTCTAGTCTACTACCTTACCCGAAATCCTCTGAACTGAGCACTTAAGCAATATAGCACTGGGTGACCATGGTAACCTCATGAGTGAAGTCTCCCAAAATATAAGTACGGAATATCTATTCTGAGCCTGGCATTGATAGTAAAATGCTCAATTTTATGAAGAATAGTTCCAAAATAGCTTAATATAAAACACATTTTACTTTGATGATGAATATCTTTGCCATAAAATTTAGTTAGTAGTATTAAAGTATTGGACACTTGGTCCCTGATCATACTACATACGTTTATGTCTGTTCATTGCAAGTGACTGTCAAAACCAGAAGTTAACTCATGATTTCCAAGCATCTGTTTGATCTCTATTATGCTAATGCTCTAGCAATAAGGTTTCTATGCTCATAGTATGCACTTAAGCATCATCACCTTAACAGGTCAAAAATGCTAGGAAGGAACAAAAACCATAGGACATTCAGAGTGCTCACCACAGAAGTCTGAGCCCTAAGCACAGGAAGTCCTTGGAATCAGGTAAGAAGGGCTATGAAGAAGGAAAGCATGGCAGAGGCGTGGCATGTGGGAAACCGGAATACCCCAGGAGAAGGCAGCTGCATGGGAGGGCTGCAGAGAGATGGGGCACAAAGAAGGGACCACAGAGAAGGACATGAGAGTCACACCCAAGGATTGGAGCCACACTAAGGAGACTGCATTAGTGACTAGGAGATTACTGTCAAGGAATTCTTGAATCTGTGTTCTCACTGTTCATTTAAAAATTATATATTTTATAAGAATACTTTATGTCCTTGTTTTTACAACTTTTAAAAAAATGTCAAATGGTTACTTGGTGGGAAAAATACCAATTAGGTAGAATCTCCATTTTACGTAGATAAGTGTGTTTTTAGATTACATTTCTCTTTTAATTATGTTTCTATAGTGATCATATTTATGGTGGTAAGTAGTATTTTAAATATCTATTTTTGATCCACAAAATTATGCCATTATCCCTAAGGGTTTTTTTCTTTTTTTTCAAATTATGTGTGAATGTTGGTATGAGAGAGAGAATAGGGTATGTATGTCTGTGTATGTACATATATGTATATGTGTGTGCACATGTATATTTACACTTGTGGAGACCAGAGGAAGACAAGTGCTCCACTCTATCTTTCTCTTTCTTATCCTCCTGAAGCAACAAGGAATCCAGAGTGAGTCTGATGACTAGCAGGCCCCAGCAGTCTACTGTCTACCCCCCCAGCACCCCCCTCAATCCTGGGTTACAGGCACGCACAGCCAAAGCCGCTCTGAGCACTTCTTTGTAAGATAAGAATACAAGCAATATCTGCATGTCTTACATTAACCTGCTAGTCTCCATTTATCATGAGAATAAATATTTTAATAAATAATATTTACACACAGCAATGGTGACCAAGCTGTTGGGGATTTGTCCATGGCTTGATCAAGAAGTGAACATGAAAGTTTCCTCTTGGAATGACTGCATAATTATAATTCAGTGCACGTCCCTGTGGAGCACTGTGTGTTTGCCTTTCTTAAGGT
Source organism: Sigmodon hispidus (assembly GCA_004025045.1). Classification (NCBI taxonomy): domain Eukaryota; kingdom Metazoa; phylum Chordata; class Mammalia; order Rodentia; family Cricetidae; genus Sigmodon; species Sigmodon hispidus. Next base: position 18,589 of record PVIH01005739.1, on the reverse strand, counting down.
TCAGGACATGAGGAAGAGTGTATCTGCCTTTCATCAGAGCCACACTTGGCCATTGTTCTGCATGGTTGACTCAGACACACCGCAGAGTCTTTGTTGAAAAATTACTTGTTTTGCCTAGTGTCTCTGTCTTTATTTGTCTCTGTCATACTTTAAATGAGGAGAAAAATATTTTTTCATTTCAAAATCCTATATCAAATCATACTGTAAATGAAATTAGATACTTGTTAACTAGACTTATAAAGCTTAAAGATGTTAGCTTTAGAAGATATTTTTAATCAGAATTAGGAAACAAGCCAAATATAGCTCCTATATTTAATAAATCCAGTTTAGATAGAGTAAGAAAGTGGATACCCTATTTGATTCTGAATGGTTATTTATGATGTCTGTGACATGAGGGTTAAAGGTCAAAGATAATGAAGAAGTACGGAGAATAAAAAGAAAATGCAAGAACTTTCTCCAATAAACACATGTGCAAGCTATGTAAGCATGTGTATTACTACACATTGTATAGGTCCTAAAAATGATGGATGATACAATATTTGGATTAAAAAAAGAAGCCATTGAATATGCCAATGTGGGGTTGGAAAAAGACTGGTGCTAGGGAATCCTCCAAGGACTCACAGGATGTCCCTGCCTAGGTCTCCAACCAATAGTGAAGGTGCTGCCTAAACAGGACTTCCCCTATAATCAAATGAATAACCACCCAAAGTGCCATCACAGAACTTACATCCAACAAGGAATAGAGGTAAATGCAGGGATACATGGCTGAGCACTAGGCTGAGTCCCTGGTCCAGCTGATAGCTGGGGAGGAGAGTCTATATGAGCAAGAGGATAGGGACTATGAGGGAAATTCTCACAGTGATGGCTGGCTGGAGCTCTGGGGAGCTCACTGAATCAAGAACAACCACCTGGGAACCATCTGGAAAAGGAGCTAAGCCATCCAAGGATAGGCAACTATCCACTGACAAGGGTAGTATATGGAGCCTCAAGAGGAGGGATCAGACTGTGTTTCTGTGCATGTACAGCACCTTGGAGCCCATTCCCTCCAAAGGAACACCTAACCCAGTCTTGATATTAGGATGAGGAAATCGGACTTACCTGGAGTTGGATGCTGAGCTGATCCACCTAGAAACCTCTTCCTCTTTCTGGGGAGGGGATGGGGGGATGAGGAGGAGGGAGGCTGAAGGCTGACCATGAGGGGCTGGGAGGGGGAAGGGAGTTGGAACAAGAGATACATGGATAAAAAAGACTTTATTCTATAAAACCAAAACAAAAACCAAACCAAACAAAAAAAATGAAGTCACTAAATAAATTATAAAACATATATGGAGAAATAAAAAATAAAACATAAACATTATATGTGTTCACATAGTTGTGAATACTACTTTCATAGTCATAGAGAGATAAATGTAAATTTAATGTTGGTAGCAATAGTGTCAAATTGGATAAAGGAAAGTTCCTGTATATCTGTATGTGTACATCTATCTATATATGTTTGTGTATTTTTATGTATGTTTGTGTATGTATATATGTGTGTATATGTTCATGTATGCATGTGTGTATGTTTTTGTGTGTTTGTGTGCATTTGTGCATGTATGTGTGTGAATCTATGCTTATTAGTAAGAGCACTCCTTGTTTTGCTCTTCCATCTTTATAATTGTATTTGTATGTGCTTGTATTGTGTGTCTGTTTGTGTGTGTGTGTGTGTGTGTGTGTGTGTGTGTGTGGGTGTGGGTGTGGGTGTGTATGTGTATGTAAACTGACAAAACCTCATACAGGTGTGCCGGTGGGTGGGGACACCCAAGTCACTGCTCCCTCTTTCTGTTCCTTTGTGACCTCTGTGCAGTGGGCTGGTTGCTGTTGCCCCAAGTCTGACAGGACAGAGGCTTCTGTGGTTACTGCATGGCAGTACCCGTGGCCTCTACTCTGTACAAGCCATGAACAGTCAGTGTCCCTTAGTGTGAAGCACTGCAGATTTTTTGCTGAACTTCACTGCTGATTCCCTCTACCACATAGAGCCCAGTCTCTGAGCAGACACTGAGAACCCTGTTCTTTTGAGCAGCTCAGTGTCACAACGAGGATCACAGTTCATTCTGATCACTGCTTCCCAGAAAGATGCTCTGGGCAGCAGGGATACTAATGCTGGATCTCAGTGCCTTCAAGGACTTGCACTAGACCCCGTGAAGCTGGCCACATCTCCACCTGAAGAGGCTTCTTCCTTTAATCCTCAGTACTGAAATCTTGATGAGGGGACCTAACCATTCTGGAAACAGAATAAAGTCATTGGAAAATGAATCAAAAGGGTTAGATTACGCTCTCTAAACCTCATCAAAATTAAATCTTCAAGATAAATAACTAAAGGAGTGTGTACAATTTTTCTATGATATTTTATTTTAAAAAAAGCTTTGGCTCCAAAACTCTAGCCAACTATTTAATAAAAGAAACAATTTATTGGTTTTGATGTGAACCCTACACAAGTATATTGTGAAATTTAATCAAAAAGCGAAAGAGAGAGAACATTTTGTTCAGATAAACATTAAATTTTCTACTACAGTTAATTCATGTTATTTTGATGATCTTAAAATTACCATGCAATTGGTTTTGCCTTTCTCAAAATGAAAAAAAAAAAGAAGCATGATTGACTAAACAGACCTCTTGTGAGACCATACATGCTAGTGGGACCCTGAGTGAAGGCCTTCATTTTCAATAAAGACTAAACCGATAGATTGCTGTTTTCAGCATAATATTTATATTTCGTACATTGAGTTAAATCATATTATTCTCCGTAAAACTTCATTTTTGAACTCAAATTCTTTCTAAAAATAACACAATTTCAGTAAAATATAGTTTGTTTATAGAACTGTGGTCCGTTTTTTGACCACAGGATATATACAGCATACCTTATTAAAACATACATATAGTCACTAACACTTTAAGATGATAATTTAAATCTTTTTAAAATAGATTTAGAATAAACTGGTGTTCTTTGTGGGTATTAGTAAGTGGTACAGAGTCCCTGAAAATTCAATATAATCCCTAAATGAAGGATATATAAATGAGAGCTGATACGTTATATAAACAAAGATCAGTGAACATAAATTGTTGCTGCTGAATCTAGGCTTTTAGAGAAATTTCTGTTCTTAAAAACACATGTATTAATATCTAGACAGAAAATAACTATTAAGTAAAAAGGAGTGTGAGAATTTTAAAAAAAACCTGCATGAAAGTATCCTGAGATCTTAAAGATAAACAAGAAAGCTGAGTAGTACTTAGAAAAAAATAAAGGAAAGAAGGAGATGAGGAAGAAACAAAGGAAAAGAAAGAAGGAAGAACTAGACTTAAGGGATGGGGCTCAGGGATGCAGCCCTCCCCTGGCTGCCTGGTAGCAGGCCCCAGGGCTTCCCAGGTGCTGAAGATGAGGTAGAGATTGAGAGCAGTGTCACACATATCACAAATTAACTTGGAAAGATGCTGTCTTTAGAGAATTGAGCTTGAAGGCTAGATTAGTGTTGCTTCTGCCTACAAAAGATTGCATTTAGAGCTGATTGTGTGTGTGTGTGTGTGTGTGTGTGTGTGTGTGTGTGTGTGTCGAGGTGTAAAGATAGCATATCCAGAGATATGGCTCAGGGGATGAAGGCTTGCCCTGTAAGTGTGAGGGCCAGAGTCTGGATCCTTGGCTCCTATGGAAATATCAGGAAGGAGTGACCCCTGTAATCTCAGCACCTGTGAAGCAAAGACAGAGAGATCTCTGAGGTAAAGTGACTATACATCTCTGTGTTCCACAAGAGGACCTGCCTCGATATTAAATGAAGAGTGATCAATGATTACACATAAGTCAGCATATACATTAGGCTTCTACATGCACATGCACACTTGAGCACCCACACACATGTGAACATATATAACACCACACACACATCCTCACACCCTGAGAGAAAGCAAGTAATATAGAAAAAGAACTGTGAGAGAGGAAGAAGTGACTATAGGGGAGTTAGGGGAAGGAAAAGAGGTAATGGAATCCATGTGACATGAAAATAAAAAAAAGAGCCTGGGAGGGGGCAAGCAGAGAGGACAGGGGAGGAGTATGGGGGATAGGCATATACTAGGACGAAGAATAAAGCTGCATCAGAATCCCACAATGCTAACTATGACTTCGTACCTAACTGTGATACATTTAAAAATAGTGGCTTAGTCTCTCTTCTGGCTCACCCTGGTGAATGTCTTTCAGAGAGTTTACTCCTGGGCAGTGATGGTGCAACTAAGTATGCTACATTTCTGCATTGGTTATTCAAACAAATAACAAAAACTTGGCCTCACTGCATTATGGTAATGGTATTATTTTACAAAGGTTTGAAAGTAAGGTCTGTTTCATAACTGGACATGACTGCCCCTATTTAAGTTCGGTGAGCTGTGCAGGTTTACAGTGGCAGATCCATTAGATTTAAATAAAATGCATGTATTGATGGTTGCTGAAGGTGTGCAGCTGCGTTTACTTGGAGTTTCTCCTAACATTTAGCTAACTAGTGCACTGAGGAGGCTGCATTCGGTTTTTTGAGAGAAGGGAAAAAAATAATCCAAGAAGGTAGACATGCTACAAGTCATGATCTCAGTACAAGTTGATTTGCAGACCCGTTCACTGATTTATGAAAAATTAAAACACAGAACTCCTCAGAATGCTGGCTGTGAGGACATACCTCAACTCTCGATGGGCAAGGATTAAATCAGTTACTGTGTCTATTTAAAATGCTGTAAGATTTAATGTCACCCTGACATTTCTGCTTCCTCTGCTATTAGGTGTGAACTCTAGTAAGGGTTTTATAAAGGTGTTTGGGGACAGACAAAATGCAATCTCTGCCAAGCCTGACTCAGGACAGTTTACAGAGGAGGATTTGTGTGACTTGAGTCAATAAGGTCCCCAAACAGTACCAAGACCATCTGGAATCGATAATCTTACAGGGCTGGTTTTCTCCCCTCAACTTCTCTGTCTTTTTTCCTTTCTGGCAAGTTACCCAGCCTATAACTCTAGGAATTATATTTAGCTTGGAGACACAGCTGCAAACACCAGCTCCGGGTCAGAGTGAGATCAACTGTGCACAGAATCAGGAGATGGTAGTGGGAAATCATTTTGTTTGTGTTTTTTCAACTACAAAATAGAGAGCCACCATGAGAAATGATAGCATTTTTGAAAACTCAGCTTTTAAGTGGAACAAACTTAGAGCTTCAGTAAAAATGAGCAAGACTTGATGAGAAAAGTCCAGTTTAGTGTGTTAATCTGATTTGTCTCAGTGAAGGTCCAATTGCTGAAACAGAAAGGAGTATTTAACCTAATCTCATAATGCACGGTCATATTGAGTTAAGATGAATCAAGAGCCTGGGAGGAAAAGAATCTTCACCTTCCCTTTTGAGTGACTGTATTACCACTGTTTAACTAACTACTCAAGCCAGACAGAAAGACCTATCTTGGCTTCTCTCCCAGCAAAACCTGCCTTATGTCTGAGGCTGTAACTCAGTGGTAGAGCATGCAGGAGCCTTTGGGCTTCCACAGCAGCAGCATGAGCGTGATGATGGCAGAGATGACAGTATTGCTTTGCTCTATGGAACACAGACAATGAGAACTCAAGACGCTTTCCATCCAAATTCTCTACCACTTTGTGCTGTAGGTCAGCTCCTCCAGAGCTGTCTACCTTGTTTCTGGAGACAGGAAGTCTCACTGTCCTGAAACTTGACAAAGAGCCTACAGTAGCTGGCTGATGAGCTCCAGAGAGCTGCCTGTCTCCACCTCCCCAGTGCTGGAATCACAATATGCAATGTTTTGTGTGAGTGTGCATGTGTTGCAGGGGGTGCCCTATGGGTTAAACTCAGCCCCCAGTGCTTACAATGCAACCACTTTCCCACCTGAACCACATCCCACTTCATCACCATTATAGATTATACAGATCATTTTAGTGACATCTCCGAGGAAGAGCAACATGCTCTGGCAGCATCCCCTACTCATCACTAGGAGAAACCCCATGAAAGTTCACTGCCACCTTTTGAGGGTTACTTGCTCACTAAAATTGGCTACTCACATCTGCTGTCTCTCTTTACTCACCCTCCAAATGCTCTATTTAGAAGGAGATCTGAAATGCCAGCACAAGTAGAGAAAGCAGAAGTCCTGTGGTGCCACCTGGACATCAACTGAGTCTGAAATGGGGTCAGGAAGTGATGAAAAAGACTAAAGACATCATGGACTTGGGTAACAGTACTTCATTCACAATCATCTGGAAATCCCCCAAAGCTGTACCCAACAATCATCTTTTAAAAATGTCTAAGATAGAAAAGAGGTATGGGGGTTTCTCAGACTCTGCCTTGTCATTGTTATGCTATGTGTGTATGTGCACATATATGTGCATACATCCATTTATCCTCATGAGGAAGCCAGAAGGTCAATGTCTGGTGTCCTCCTTGATTTATCTCTCTCCAACTTATTTTTGGAGAGAAGGCTTTTCATGGAACCTGAAGCATTAGCAAGCACCTAAGACTTTCCTATCTCTGGCTCCCTGGCACTGGAGTGACAGACATATGCCATCTCACATAGCTTTTGTAGGCATGCTGTCATTTGAACCCAAGTCCTTCTGTGTGAACAGCAAGTACTTCATCAACTAAAAGCATCTCCTGAGCCCTCCTTTTGCATTCTGTCTGAAGTTCTGTTGCAGGTGAAATGATTGAATCTGAGTGTCAGCTTACTCCATGCTGTAATTCAGGTTGGAGAGTGAGGATAGCACCACAGCCATGTAGCCTAAAGAGAACACCACTGAGACCAGCAGAATAATGACTGCCTTCTTCTAACACAAGACTCCTAGTCTTGACAACTGCCCACTTGGAATAGAGATACCAGAAAGTAGTGCCCAGAAAGGAAGGATAGAGCGATAGAACAACACAGGTGCACATGTACTCCGAAGTCAGGATACCCTGTCTTCCAAGTTCAACTCTGGTATAACATTTTGAGATGCACATCAAATCAATAGTTTAGGCCAGTGAGATGTCTTGGTAGATAAAGGTGCCTATCCATAAACCTGGTGACCCACATGCCATCTTCAGAACCCATGTAAAAAACTAAATCTGAAATTCTTCAGTGATCTAAGAGGTGGAGGAGACATAAGTTTGCAGGCCAGTAAGGATGGAGTGTATATAGTACTAAAGCTAATGAATTCCTGCATCTGCAAGGTGGAAGGAGTGAACCCACTCCTGAAAGTTTTTTCTGACCTTCATGCACACACACACACACACACACACACACACACACACACACACACTAAAAATAAACAAAAGAAAATTGAAAAAAACAAAGGTCTAATAGAAAATGCACACTTCTTTGCTAATGTCAATTTGGATGTTTATTATAATAGAAGAAATCACTTATCCTTTAGCTGCTTTAGGTTGCTAAGTCAGCTTTCAAAGGGGTTAAAACAATTTCTGCCTGGGGAAATTATCAGAAAGACTGAGTACTCTGGAGTTTTTGTTCAACTTGGGTCAGTTCTGCTAACTTGAATTAACTCTGTTAGTGCAAGCGGCAATCATAAATCCTGATTAATGGGTAAATATCGATGTTGTTTTACAGAAAGTGCTATTAATTTTGATCAAAGTGCTCAGGCACTGTGTTGATGCTGACACCTGTTAATTCATCGAAGGCATCTGTTAGGAATGATTGGACTTGACTTGCCTTCTAGAATGGGAATATCATTTTCATGGTCGTTAATAAACATGGAATGTGTTTCAGCTTTGGAGCACCCCCCAAACATTCTTTCACTGTGGGACTCCTCTAATGGTTTAATGGAATGATATGTCAGCTTCATAACATTGAAATAAACTTGGTGCTTTCTGCTTTATTGAGGCTCAATAGTTTAGAATACATGTACTGTTTAAAATGTTCCTCGTTGCATTGCTGCACAGTGGAGATTTGATGAGTTGTTACATTAAGTAGGTGCATTTGGATTAATATCTTAGTTAAGTTTTAATATTTAGAGCAGATTTATTTATAAAAGTTTAAAAATCATACACAGAGTTACCAAAGAGGTTCTTCACATACCCTATACTCAACTTCTGTTGATCACAATCTGCCTGGGGATGGGACACTTGTCATAGATGATGGACTGTATTGACATGCTCTTATGCAACACAAGTCTATACTTTACTCAGAATTGTTTAATTCTTCCCTGAATTCAGGCTCCTGTGAGAAAAAGCATGTTAATTGTCACATTTCCTCAGCTTCCTTTCTGTAGTGATAATTCCTTAGACTTCTATTGTTTGGAATGACCTTTGTGCATTGAGAATTGCTAATTAAGTGTTATAGATTCTCCCTCAATGGGCATTTTATGTGCTGTTTTCATGATGAGACTGAGTTATAGGTCTGGCAGAAGAAGACCAGTGAGAGGAAAGGTCATTCCCAGGTCACCATATCAATGTGACAAAATTTCAATCTTCTACACTCTATGGAAGAAAGCTGAGCATGCTGCTCCCACCCAGGTGTGATCCACCCCAGCCTGCTGCTCCCACCAAGGTGTGCTCCACCTCAGCCTGCTGCTCCCACTCAGGTGTGCTCCACCTCAGCCTGCTGCTCCCACCCAGGTGTGCTCCATCCAGGCCTGCTGCTCCGACCCAGGTGTGCTCCACCTCAGCCTGCTGCTCCCATGCAGATGTGCTCCACCCCAGCCTGCTGCTCCCACCCAGGTGTGCTCCACTCCAGCGTTCATTAAGCTAAATAAGGCCATCTTGACATCTTCACCCTCATTCACAATCCTCCCCTCCCTGTTGTAACCTCTAACAGCAGCACCACCGAGAAGCCTGATCTTTACCTCCACCATCTATTTCCTCCTCCCATGTAAAATTCTAGTACCCAAGTCACGATTCTCTAGGGAAACAGAACCAATGAGTTGTATATAGACACACAGAAGGAATTTATTATAAGAATCTCCTCATACAATGAATAAAATGGTGACCTATAACTCAGATGTCCTAGAGATCTAGAACTGTGACTTGGTCTGAGTCTAGAGGCTGGAGAACTAAGGGAATGGCTAGTGTCAACTCCTACATGAGACTTTTGGCCTGGACATTACAGCGTGGGACTGTTCTAGACTCACAATTTCAGAAGACAAGAGCACTGGTAAAAGAATGAGCAGTTCGGTAGAATATGGTTTTGCCAACTCTTTTAAACTGAGTTACATGAAATTTCATCATATTAATCAGTAGTGTCATTTCAGATGAGTTGGGATGTTTACTATTTCATAAGTGACTCGAGTAAATCTCAACAACTTAATTATCTAAATATAATTGAGTTATTTGTCCTTTCAAAACTACAGATTCTCTTTCACAGTTTTCACTGAGACATAGTTGTACATATTTCTGGAGAACAAATGGGAAAATTGGATTCATTTGTTCAAGTGTAATAACCAGGTCAGGGTGATTTAGCTTTTTCCTCCTTTGCAATCATATTTAGCACATTAGTACTATATGGACAGATAGGAACATAGTGTGAAAAAGTGAAAACCAACTGTATACTATGGTTGATTTCCCCTAAAACTTTATCTAACAGTTATATCATGTTTAAAACATGGTTAACTTTTACTGACATACAAAAACTTTGCAAAAAGGGGACATTACAATAGAGTGCCATGTTTTTACAGCTGCCAGTACTGTATAGCTCCTCACAAATTCTGCTCACTTACACACTGGGCTGTAACCTCAGAAACAATTAGAGAAGTATGTCTCTTTGAGCCGGATAATTAAATGCCAAGAAAACTCACCACTCAATATGTAATTCACTCAACATCTTGTTGTTTGAAGGAGCCAGTGTTTAGCGTAGGATGGATTGAATTCCTAACAACATCTGGCATGAGCAATAGGCTTGGCCCTGGTGTAATAGCATTACTCTCATGGTCAGAATGACAGCCACATGGATGGATGGAGCTGGTCTCTAATGGGGTGGATTCATGGCTAGAGCATAATGAATCAGAGTGTTATAACCTCTGGTCATATCCACCCTGCCCTGGGGCTCACTACAAGCTCTATCAGGGAATAGAGAGTAAATTTCTCTTGTCAGATCTAATGGTGAAAGATTCCGGCTTCTAACTTTCTGAGAAAGCAAAGTAAAATTTCCACTCCAATAATCAGGATCAAAACATTTCCTCATGGCTGCAGTCAATTTATTCTGTCACTTAATTAAACCCAAAGCATTGCAAATTCTGTACGTCACCTCTGTGGCCTTCAAGCTAGTGCTTGACACACATAGTTAACAAAGTTGCTCAAGTTCTAGAATTTGCAGGAAAGTTGAGGTTTTTCTCCAAGGCTTTTCTGTGGGATAAACAGAAATTAAAACAAATGACAAATAAAAAATTACAAACATAAGAGAAATCAGAACACAAGAGAGAATTCTCATGAAGGGATGGAAAGCAAAATTCTCCACCACCCCTCCCACATGATAAAAAGCAAAACATAATATTAAGGGAGGAGAAACACAGCTCTGGTCTCTTGACCATTCCCTTAAGCAGAAGGTGAGCTCTAGGTTTCCTGAATTGAGAACTCTTGTATTTTGGAACTAATACTATTCATTAAATCATTCACTCACTTGATTTCTATTTAGATTTATTTTGAAAGCTTCTATTGTGGTGTGCCTGCCATTTTCTTAAATCTCTTTTTAGCCTTTGAAAAAAATCTATGGAGAAACATCCTTTAAAGAAAATCCCCAAATTACCCTATCATAAAATCTGAAATAATTTTTTTTCTGGATATCTTTTCAATTGACATATGCAAACTTTCAGGCAATTTAATTGCATGAAGGAGAGCTACAATAATACACGTTTGGAGATGCTGGTGGGGTGAAGAGCAATATCAATTCATGTATTGAAATATCCTTGTCACTCTTATGCTGCCACTATTTAGGCTAATCAGTGATCTAGGAACTTCCACAGGGAGGATTGCAGCTGAGCTCATGGTTGTATTTGTGGGTGCCTGGATTCATGTGTGCTGAGTGACTCACTTTACACTGCTCTGAACTTTTCATTCTCTCCTTGGAGTCTGAAGACATGATGATTTGCCTCAGGAGAAGGGCTGTTTCCTGACCACATATTTATTATGGATATGTGTGGAAGCTCTGGGGAGAGGCAGTATGTGTTCTGACTCAGAGGATCTAGCATGATGCATAATGACTACTTTCTGAACCACAGAACAGGGGGTTAGCTCCGTATTTTAAAGCGAGAAGCATTTGGGTATTTTTTTAGATTAATGTGCAACTATTTTGCTAAGAAGTCATTGCACAAATGTTCATGCAGCTGATAGCTACACATGGTGGTTTGAGCATCATACAACTGATTCCATAGTAGACATTCTGGAAATGCTGTGACCACAGACAAAGGAGCCAAAAGAAGTAGAGAGACCACTGCAGTTTCTTCCAATAAGTTCAAATCATTAAACATGTAGATTTCAGATTATGAAAAGAGGGGAAAAAAGTTCTCTGGGTGTGAAAACAGCAGGACCTCATCTTGCATCTTGGTTTATTATTATTATTAATTTATTTAATTTACATCCTGATTGCAGTCCCCCCCACTTCCTGTTGCCTCCCATGCACCTTGGTTTTTGTTTTAGTCAGTAACACAGGACACTGAAAATAGTTTAAAGCACCGAGTGATGATGTCTGGGACAATCTGATACCTAAAGAAATAAAAAGAGGTGGAGTATTCATCAAGATGTCTGGAAGACTTTTTGATCCTCTAGAGCCTATGTGTATAAATGACTAGACACATACTAGTCGTTTGCTGAAAAATATTGTTATAGGTTTGATAATTGAAGGATGCATTTTTTAATTCATAGAAATAATTTTTAAAAAGGTGATGTTCTGTATTCCATACCCTGAAATGTAAAAGATATTTACCAACATTTTGTTGATGAGTAAATCCATGTACGAGACACTAAGGAAAGGTCAATGTACTTTACTTGCCGTTATCAGTTGCAAACCAAGTTTTCTGATCTGAATATTATTTAGAGATGAGTTCTCACTATGTTACCAAGGTTGACCTCACCTTCGCGGCTCTGTTCCCCTTGCCTTAGTCCCCTGAGTAGCTGGGATACAGAAATCCATCACCATGGTGATCTTGTCAGTTAACCTGCTTTACCACACAGACAAAGGCAATGCAGTGAGATGTAGAAGTGTCTTTCCCTAGCATTTAACAATGCAGAGGAGAAGACAGGCAAGACGGAATTTATCATTGTCAAAATAGTAGTCCTAGGGCTGGAGAAATGGCTCAGCTGTTAAGAGCACTAACTAATCTTCCACAAGACCAGGGTTCAATTCCCAGCACTCATATGGCATCTCACAACTGCCTGTACCTTTAGTATCAGGGGTTCTGATGCCCTCTTCTGGCCTTCTTGAACACTGCATACAGATTGTACATTTAAAATCACATGCAGTCAAAAACACCCATAGGCATAAAAATCAAAATGTATAAAATAGATCAAAGGAACACAATTGTGACCTCGCTCTTTTAGACATTTCCTCTCTTTTATGCCCCTAAGATTCTGGAGGAAGAGGACAGGTGAACTCCAGAAAAGTGAATTGATGTGTGCATTTTAATAATTGCCAATCTAAAGAAGTAAAAACCCAAAGTACTGAAGGGAATCTGGTGAGAAAGAGGAACATAAAAGATAGCGTGCCCCCTCCCCAGCCACTCTTTCCTTCAATGGACTCAAAGACAATGGGGAAGACAGAATCATTGCTGGGGTAAAAACCAGGGAGTAGCTTTGTCTGTAGCATTATTTAGCTAGGTCTGTCCCAAGGATCGATCATGGATGAACACACCTTATACCACACATGGATTCTCACAGCTCTAGATGCAGGAAGGCAGAGATGGAAGTAAAACAGGAGGGGTTTTCTCCTGAAGCTTTCAGGGGCTGGCAGACAGGTCCTTCCTGCCACCTACTGTGGTCTCTTCTGAGTGTCATACATTTCTGGTGTCTGTATCCTTACCTTCTCTTCACTGAAGGACACCAGTGAAACAGGATTAGGGAATTCCTGTGGTCTCATTTTGACTTTATTTCCTCTTCAAAGGTCCCATGTCCACAGTTATTGTCCTGGAGTTTATAACAGCAGCATAAGAATTTCAGAGGGACACAACCCAGTCTGTAAAAGCTACTACCTACAGCACTCACAGACTGAAAACCTTATTAATGACTGAAAATAGACAGTGAATAAAACCATACAGTGTAAAGTTAAATCCACTCATCATGTTCCCAGGCATGGTCGGCGGAGGAAAAGCTCACATACCATATGTGCCATAATCCCCCAAACTTCCTGAAGCTGACCTGTCTTTGTACTGTTGTTTTTGTTGGAAATCACAATGTAACAGGCCCCAGTGGAAGGGTTAAGGAAGACCACAGTTCCTAAGTACGAGAGACTTGTGCTGTGCCTGAAAAGACAGGTGTTACTTGGGCTTTGGTCAAGCCAAGCTCACAGTGCTGCTGGTTGTGATTTCAGACATAGCAAGCCAACAGTATGTCTCATTGCCTTTAGAAGTAACTATGTTAATGTGACCAGACTCTCCCAGGAGGCTGACCTTGTCTTTTCTTGAGTCATGCTTCTCTGTTCCTCATTCAGCATTTGCAGATACTTGATGAAATACAGCTACTGTAAGAACCATGAACATTTGCTGAAGGATGGATGCTAGTGCCATGGTAATGCTGGATCCTAGCACTCTGGAAGGGATGTTGATAGAACAGGTAGGCTCAGAGGGCCAGTAGAAAAGGACCTAGAACATTGTCACCATCATGGAATGGATGAGAAACAGATGACTAGGATCATGGGGACAGGAGATGTCCCTATTGTTAGGTGTACAGAAAGACTGGCTGCTTTTGTAGGTCCTGGAAAATTTATCCTTGTGATGAGATCCTTAGAAGTTGTTAAATTTATATTTGTATAAATTAAGGTAATCACTTACTCATTAAAAGTTGCCAATTTATAAATGATATTAAAAAATTAATATCTCAAAAGTTTTGTGGGACCTGCTCAGGCATTCTAGCTCATGAATATAGAACCCTATTTGTAGATAACAGGAAAGTTAGCTGAGAGCATCTCTACTCATTGGTCTCTGTGAAGTAGGAAAAAAAAAAACTTCTGCAAATAATAAATGGACTATGAATGGAAAGGCAGCTCATTTGAGTCGAAAAGGAGAAATACAAAGACTTTGTCCCAATCTACAGAAGAGTCCCATATTAGGTTCTTTGATCAGTTACTCTCTTGTTGTGACCAAATACCTGGCAGGGATCTCAGGGAAGAGGTGATTCGTGGTAGCCTGCTGTTTGAGGGTACTACAGTCCATTGTGGTGAGGAAGGCGTGGCATCATCAGAAGCTCATGACCATGGAAGCAGGAGCTTGAGGCCGCTCATTTACATCTAGGTGGATCAGGGAGCAGAGACGGACAGAAAGTAAAACCCATCTTCCCAGAGATGCTTCTTCCAGTTCGGCCTGTCACCCAGAGGCTCCACAACCTCCCAAAACATTGGCAACTTCTGGGGACCTAGTATTGAAATAGCTAAGCTTACGGGACAGATTTTGAATCTCAAACAATAACAGGGTCTCTGTTTTTTTTTTTTTTTTTTTTTTTCCTCAAATAATTCTCAGTCATTGTGGGGGAGAGCAGGAAGAAGAAGGTTTCATGAATACTGGACTGAATTCTACAAGAGATTTGGAGAGAATCCAGTATGACAAATCAGTGAGGAGAGAGTGGGTCCATCATGCTAGAATGTTAGAAAAGACAGGTCAAAGCAAAGACAGATGCACCCTACAGTCTGGAGTAAAGTGCAGTTTTTTGGAAGCTGTGTTTGATTGCTCTGCTTTGTGTTTTGCAGGGGACTTGGGAGGACTTGCATAACGAATTTTTGTTAATAACATGGGTGGATTACAAGCAATGTAGCCATGGTGAGAATGAAGTAGAGGCTACCTGTAAGCCCCACTTGACCAAAGGCAGATAAATTCCTGGGGTGTTTGGAGTTGTTGTTCTCTGAAATTAACAGATCACATGTTTTTGCTCCCCTAAACAAGTCTGTTTGCTTTGGAAGTGCTTGATTGGATATGAGCTGGTGGTACATGGACAAGAAATATGTCAGAATATATGCTTGCCCCTGATTGGATCAGATGAAAAATACAGTGCTTTGTGGTTTTGCCTTTTTAAGACTCTGCAAAATATGACTTGTGACCATTTTCTGGGAACTCAAGAGATGAACTTGGCCAGAATCCATCACCCTGGCTAGTATTTAATGAAACTTGCTTCAACTTGGCTCAAAAATTGTAGAATTGATCTTTTTCTAGCATTTTTTTAGGATTAACATTACCAACAGTGTAGAAATTCCAGCATGTAATGAACAGCATGTAATGAAGTATAATGAAGTTTGGGAGATGGATTGCTACAATGGAGTTATTCACAAATGCACACACACACACACAGACACACACACACACACACAGACACACACACACACACACACAATTTTACTGATTACAGCGTGGCTGGTGGGTTGAAGTAGGTCTGAGAATTAGTCTAGAGCTGAAGACAACATACCTGAGCCATATATTGGAAGGCTGACTGCTTGCTATTTCTTTCTTTTCCCATTCCTTCCTTCCTTCCTTCCTTCCTTCCGTCCTTCCTTCCTTCCGTCCTCCCTCTCTCCCTTCCTTCGTCTCTTATTTTCTTCTTTCTCTTCCCTGCCCCTCACGTGTTTCTTGCTCAGTGTTTCAGGGAAATAAAATAATTGAATAGAAGCAAGCATAAGAAAACTGTTATCTCTCCTGCTCTCTAGATCTTTAATTCTTGGGGGAGTAGGGCAATAATCAGCACACACTTGATGGCAGAAATGTGTGCATGTGGAAGAACTAGGTTTCAGCCCAGGCTAGAAAGGCAACCTAGGGCAGTAAACAATGATAAGGAGAGTAGTTTAGCTACGAGGTGAAGTGAATGCCACTGTGATGATTAGCTGTTTTGTTTTGCTTTTTTAAGTTTTTTTCTATGTATACCCCTGCTTGCCCTCCCTTACATCCTCCCAGTCCCTCCCAGTTCTCCCTCAGCCCCTCATTCCCCCATCTATTCATCAAGGAAGGCAAGGAGTCCCAAGGTGGGTCAGTTCAGTCTGGCATATCCATTTGAGGTAGGTCCAAGTCCCTCATCCTAGTATTAAGGCTGAATTAGGTGTTTCTCTGTAGAGAATGAGCTCCAAGATGTTAGTTCATGCACAGGAACATAGTCTGATCCTACTCCATCAGGCTCCACATACTGCCTATGCAGTTATCTACTTTTGGAGGGTTTAGTTTCTTTCCCTGAAGATTCCCCAGTGGCTGTTTCTGATTCAGTGAGCTTCCAATAGCTCAAGTCAGCCATCTCTATGGGTCTCCTCCTCATGATCCTGATTCCCTTGCTCTCCTTTCTCTCTCTTCAGCTAGACAGGGAGCTCTGCTTGTGCTTCTATTCATCACTGGATGAAGGTTCTATAATGACACTTAGGATGGCCATTTATTTGATTAAAGGGGAAGTCCTGTTTAGACACCCTCTCTACTATTGCTTGGAGTCCTAGCCAGGGACATCCTGTGGGTTCTTGGAGGTTTCCCTACCACTCAGCTTCTTTCCAACCCCACAGTGGCTCTCTCTATCAAGATATCCATCTTTTTTCCCCTTTTTGTTGCTCTTCTCATTCAATCATCTCCTTCTCTCATGATTTGTTTCTACCTCTCCTTGGTCACTACCCATTATGATCTCAATTTACTTAGGAGCTCTCTATTTTCTCTTCCCAGGATACAGTCAATAAGATAAAATGACAGCCTAGAGATTGGGAAAATATCTTCACCAACCCTACATCTGCCAGAGGACTGATCTCCAAAATATATAGAGAACTCAAGAAACTAGAGTCCAAAGACTCAAATAATCCAATTAAAAATGGGGTTAAGACCTAAAACAGGAATTCTCAACAGAAAAATTACAAATGACTGAAAGACACTTAAAGAAATGCTCAACCTCTTGAGCTATCAGAGAAATGCAAATCAAAACAACTTTGAGATACCATGTTACACTTATCAGAATGGCTAAGGTCAAAAATACAGATGACCGCTATGCTGGAAGGGTTTTTGAGCAAGGGGAACACTCCTCCATTGTTGATGGGAATGTAAACTTGTATACCCACTTTGGAAATTAGTATGGCAGTTCCTCTGAAAACTGGGAATCAATTTTCCCAATGATGCAGCATACCACTATTGGGCATATACTCAAAGGATGCACATTCTTACTCCAAGGGCATTAGCTCAACTATGTTCATAGCAGCATTATTCATAATAGTAACCTGGAAACAACCTAGATGCCCCTCAACTGAAGCATGCATTAACAAATTGTGGTGCATCCTGAGTGAGTTAACACAAGCCCAGAAAAATAAACATGGGATGTACTCACTCATGAGAGAACTTCAGAAAAAAAGTAAAGAGTGCCCATGCTGCAAATTACACCCCCTGAACAGCTTGAGATCAGGAGGAGCTTCAGATTGTCAGCTTTTATTGTCAGCACCACCTAGGATTCTCCTAGGTAAGGTTCCAGTGAGGGATTTTCTATATCAGGTTGTCCTAAGGTCTTATCTGTGAGGAAATTATATTAACTGAGGTGGGAAGACCTACCTGTTTGTGTGTCACCTTTTCTCAGGCTCGGCCTGAATTGTGTACAGTGGAGAAATCTGAGCACAGTCCAGCAAATGGGCATGTACATGCCTTTCTCGCTGCTCTTGGTGTGGATGGGATGTGAGCAGCTATTGGAAGTCCTGCTACTGGATTTCCTGCTATCATAGACTAATCCAGAACTGTGAGCTAAAATGAACCCCCTTTCCCCAAGATGGATTTTGTTTGGGTATTTCTTCATACCCACAGAAATGAAAGTGGACCAGTCACTGAAAGGCTTGCTCTGGAGTTTATCAGGAGACTGTAGAAGAACCTAGCACAGTCTTGAAGCAGGAACAAAGAGAGGCTTGCCATGTTTATTGGTAGTCAAGGATTGAGGGCAATGAGCAGGACTTGGTACCAAGATGGTAGTGAACAGGTATGGCAGAGGCTTTCTGTGCCTTTCAACATAGAGCTGCTGTGTGGGGTCTGCTTATCCATTTTTATGACATTGAAAAATTTATCTTTCTCAGCAAAGCATGGCCTTATTCATTCCTAAGTCAAAACATGAAACTTCTAGAAACAACAGATCTCCATGGATGCACAGGAACACTCAGCTCAGACAGTGTTGTGGAAGCACTATCATTTTTGTCCACCCCCCAAACTCTTGCTGCCCTCCCCATGTTTTGAGTTATTTTAAATCACACTTTATTTGTGTGTGTGTGTGTGTGTGTGTTTTTCTCTCTCTCTCTCTCTCTCTCTCTCTCTCTCTCTCTCTCTCTCTCTCTCTCTCCCTCTCCCTCTCTCTCTCTCTCTCCCTCTCTCTCTCCCTCTCCCTCTTCCTCTCCCTCTCTCCTGTTTTTTTCCAGGCTAGCTTTTACTGTTCTATCTAGAAGTGAATCAGTTTTGCTGAGAGACTTCCCAGAAGTTTCTGTCAT
>PVIH01005738.1:55058-120129 GCA_004025045.1 Sigmodon hispidus | reverse complement strand
TGAGGTTGCAGCGCGCCGGAGCCTTTCTAAGGAAGATTCTTCATCCCCACGCCGTACGTCCGAACTCCCGGGCAGCTGGAGCGAACTGCGCACTCGGTCGGGGAACTCTCGTGAGAGAATGACGACTTCCTGTCCTGGTCCCCTCCCTCGAAGGTCTACTTCCGGAATCCTTTTCAGTTAACCACGCCCAGCTCGTCTCTAGTCCCATGCCGCGATCGTTCACATATACAGTTCCTGATTTCCCACTACACTTGCTTCCATAAAAAGTTACAAACTCCTATAGCAGGCCTATAGAAAAACCTAATGTAACAGTCATCCAGCACATGAAATATAAATACAGCCAGCAATCCAAACTTCTACTTACAAAACCAGTATCAACTATGGTTATAATTGTAGTAATAAGTTTCTGACCCATCCATTTGGTCTAGCCCCAAGGTTCCAACACACCCAAAGCTCTACTGCTGCTTAACCCCAAATAATGTCTCAGCTGCTTATATTAATTACATGCTGTTTGGCCTATGGCTCAGGCTTATTGCTAGCTAGCTCCTGCATCTTAACTTAATACATTGCTATTAATCTGTCTTGCCACATGGTCCATGGCTTACTGATTTCTTTACATCTTGTCTCTTGTGTGGCTGGATTATGTCTCTCTTGACTTCACCCTCCTTCACATGTATCTATGCTTAGATTTTCTGCCTGTTTCTAAGATGCCTTGCCATAAGCCATATCAATTCCTTTATGATCCAATGATAATTTACGGTGTACAGAAAGACATCCCACATCACTTCCCCTTTTCTGTCTAATCAAAAAGGATGGTTTCAACTTCAACATAGCAAAATTACATATAACAAAATAGCTATCAAGCAAAAATTACAGTTACAATTTCTGGTATTTACTTAGCAAATACAAATTTAAAAAATTATTTGTAAAACAATATTTACAAATATTTAGCAAAATTAAAGAAAATATTCTGTCATCTACCTTATCCTTGTGAGTTTAAAGTTTCATATCTAATTTATCTTTTATAATAACTAAGGAAAACTGTACTTATAATTATCTAATCTTCAACTACATCAATGACCACAAAAGAATATAATCTTACCCCAGTAAACAGGAAGTGCATTGAAAGCAACTCCCAAAATCTAGAAATAACAGAGATGACATCTGGCTATCTGAATAGTCACCCAAAGTTCCTTTGTAACATTAGGGCATCTATCTTCAGTCTATAGGCCTAGAGTCTCTGGCATACCTTTCAGTAAATTAGGGAATTTGGAGGACTGTTCTGCCCATTCTGGCATAGTTCATCAGTCACTTTGCCATGTGTCCTGCAGAATTTTTGGCAGTTTTCTCTGTGAAGCAGGAACCTGAAAGACTATCTTGGCTTGTTCTGCGAAAAGTTCAGAGGTCACTTTTCTTTTCTTTTCTTTTTTTTAAATATAACCTGCTTAGTCTGTTTGTAGAATTTTTAAAAAATATTTAATTTCTTTATACCATATACAGAAGAGGGTACCAGATGTCATCATAGATAGTTGTGAGCCACCATGTGGTTGCTGGGAATTGAATTCAGGACCTCTGGAAGAACAGTCAGTGCTCTTAACCTCTGAGCCATCTCTCCAGCCCCCAGAGGTCACTTTTCTATGAGTCCTGTATGTCCAGTTTATACAGCATACTGTGAGGCAGTTGAGGCAAGAACACTTTCTTGCCCAATGACAACTTCTGGAACAAAGAAAGTAAACTCCACATGGAGTTCCTTTGATGCTCATTGTCCTCTTGAAGTAGATTTGTGCTGCCAAAAGCAGACTTGTCTCACTATCCAGAAAAGTCTAAGTTCTTAAAATATTTTAAGTGCCATATTCTGTGGTCTTTGAAGTATTTGAAGATTACCTATCTAAATGAAGTATATCTTTGTATACCTAAAAATAATTAACTAACATGACTATAAGTTTGGTTATCATAGAGGATTAACTATCAATCTGTATTTCTTAATTATACATTACAATTTTAAAGGAAATGCATAAATATAATACCTTAAACAAGACTAGAAATATACATATATTATAGCAATATTGGTCTTAAATTTGTATCAGTAAACCAAAATCCATAGCAATGTAAAGTATTTTGAGATGAATAGATTTTTTTGATCAAAGTAGATTTGATAACTTATCTTTTTATCATTTCTATATTATACCTAATAGCTCAAATATTGTTGTTTGTTGGATATTCTGGAAGTAAAGAGCTAGAGACACTCTGGTTTTTCTGTTTACTGTAAACAGTCATCTAAGCATACATAGTTAGTGTTTACTTACCACCAATGAGAAAAGACCCTAAATGTATGTTTGTTTTATGGGCTGATCTCTGTCACATTTTATAAAGCCAGATGTGACTGTGAATCTGACAACTCAGTCCTCTGTTAGAGCTCTTTCATAAAATGTTAACTTTTATCAAAGTTAACAAACCTGATTCTCTCAGTTCTAAAAGTCAGATAAACTTTGAGTGTATTTACTTCATAACATTAGATTTAGAATAATACATACATATAAAATGTAAACTTTAATAAATTAGGAAATAAATAAATGCATATATATGTGCTTAAACTGCAATTACCTGACTTATAATACATTTTCCACTCACTGAAAACACAGAAAAAAAATTAGAAGCATCAGAATGTAGATATTTATTACCTATATACATATCAATGTAAATATATGCAAACTAATTAATGATAGGCAGTCACTAAGCAAATCTTAAAACTGTATTGTGTGAGTTTTTCATTTGTTCATATTTTCATCTTTCTAACTTTTTTATTCATTCTTCATGTCTTTTACAAAATGCATCTTCATCCCATTCATTTCCCAGTCTCATATCTGCCCTTTGCCCTTATAACCTCCTCCCAAAAGTAAAATAAAATTTAAAAGAACAATAAAGAAGAAAAACAAGAAAAATCTATCTCTTCATGGAAGCTGTAGTGTGACACAGTGAATCACACAGTAAATCCTTCTATCCACGTATCTTTGCTTGCAAGTGTTCACTGCAAAGAGTCATTGATATGGTTCTAGGCCTCTGGTTTCTGCTAAACTATTAATGCTGGGCCCTCAGTGGAACTCCTCTTGGTTATTCTGTTGTTGCCCAGTGTCATAAAGATCCTGAAGATTTGGATGTGCAGGATCAGTTCTCTCATGTGCTCCAGTAGATCACAGAAGTGGTGGATGTTGAGATTGGCCAATTTATAACTCTGGTTCTGAGCCTGTGTAGTTGCAGGGTTGGTCAGCCCGCCACCTCTCCCTTGTCTTCACCACCAGGGTAAGCTCTCCTGCATTGCTTTGACTAGTTGCAGTGATGAGCAAGAGGCAGGGACAGTTTTTCTGCTTTTATGTTCTCAGGGTCAGTTCTCCAACTTTTATACCTTCAGGACTAGATCTACTGTTGCCCAGGGATGGTGTAGAAGCCATTCTTAGGAGTTTTGCATCTAATGAGGAGCAGGAACAGCTCTCCTTGCCAACTCTCAGGAAACATATTTTTACCAACTCTTTATCTAATAGAGGACTCATAGCCAAAATATATAAAGAACTCAAGAATCTAAAAAAACAAATGCAATTTAAAAATAAGGTGCAAATATAAACAAAATTCTCAATAGAGTAGTTGCAAATGGCTGAGAAATAAACAAATGTTCAATTTCCTTAACTATTAGAAAATTACAAATCAAAACAACTCTGAGATTCCATGTTACACCTGTCAGAATAGCTAAGATCAATAACACAAGTGACAACTCATGCTGGCAAAGATGTAGAGTAAGGAGAACACTCCTCCATTGCAAGTGGAAGTGAAAATTTACATAGTCACTATGAGAATCAGTATTGTGGTTCTTCAGAATGTTGGAAATCTATTTTCCTCAAGACCAGACTATACCATTCTTGGGCATATACCAAATAGACACTCCGTCCTGTTCCAAGGACATTTGCTCAACCATGTTTATTGTGACTTTATTTATAATAGCCAGAAACAACCTAGGTGTTCCTCAAAAGAAAAACAAAGAAAATTGGGTACAGTTACACAATGGAGTATTACTCAGCTGTTAAAAAAAATCGTGAAATTTTCAAGCAAGTGAATGCAACTTGGAAAAAAAGTCATCCTGTATGAGCTAACCAAGACCCAGAAAGTCAAACATTTTAGTATTCACTTATAAATGGATATAAGCCATTAAGTGAATGATAACCAAATTCTCTCTATATATATATATATAGATATAATATTTATAACTATATATTATAATCTGGAGACCCAGAGAAGTTAGGTAAAGAGGAATGGTCTAAGGAGAATGCATAGATCTCCCTGAGAAGCAGAAATAGAACAGATTTTATAGGTGGATAGGCGTGGACGGGATCAGGTGTGGTGAGGAATATGGGATGGATTTAGAATGTGAGAAAAGACAACTGGAATTGGAAGATACTTTGGAGATAGTACAAAAACCTAGAGCAATGGAAACTTCCTGGAATCTATGGAGGTGATTCTAATAAGAACTCCTAGTAATGAGAAATATGGAGTCTCAACTAGCCATCTCTCATAGCCAGTAAAGGCTTTTAGTAGCAGGACTGGGTTGTATACATTTGAATTGTTGGTCAAGGGTGATCCCATGAAAATTCTCAAACAACCTAGGCTGATGCTAACACAAAGGGCTGCCCTCTACAAACTGACAGTAGGGCCTCACTGCTAAGGGCAACACCAGCACAATTCATTGAACATGGAGCCTCTACCCCTCTGTATCTAGCCTCTTCCATGAGTCTCTTTGGTATTCTGCAGGTTACCAAAACAGAAAGGTGAACATAAACACAGCCACAAACCTTGATCTACAATCTATCCTGCCTGCAATAAATTTTAGAGCAATGGTGGCTGTGGGGTTTGAAAAAAAAATGCCCCCCAAAGGGAGTGTCACTATTAGGAGGCATTATTGGAGTGTATGTGGTCTTATTGGAGGAAATGTGTCAATGTGGAGGCAGGCTTTTTGGTCTTATATAAGCTCAAGATATTGCCCAGTGTCTCAGACCACTTTTTGTTGTCTCAAAATGTAGGACTCTCAGATACTTTTACAGTACTTTGTCTGCCTGCATGCCGCTATGTTCCAACATGATAATAATGAACTGAACCTCTGACCTGTAAGCAAGCTATTCCAATTTAAAGTTTTTCCTTTATAAGAGTTGGTTTGGTCATGGTGTCTCTTCATAGCAAATGAAACCCCAGAGGTTCGTGCCAGGGATTGCTGTGATAGGCCTGACCATGCTTTTGTTTGAAGGAATATAGACCATAGAACTGTGGATTAGAAAAGGAGCTGAATGCTTTAAGTATTCCATAATGAGCCATCCTAGTAGAAGCATGGTAAAAAAAAAAAAGTGTTGCTAAGAGTTATTTGAACTGTTGAGAGCCACTCAAGAGGTTTCAGAAGAGAAGAATTTTACTATGTTGCCTAGAGATAATTTTTGTGAAATTTTGGTGAAGAAAGTAGCTGCCTTTTGCCTTTATCAGAGGAGTCTTCCTTAGGCTAAAGAGTTTTAGAGGCTGAAGAAATCTCAAAACATCCTAGTATAAACTCTGTTGTGTGGTTATTACTGGTAACTCTAATGAATATATATATGTATATATACATATATATGTATATAAAGACCTAGCTGAGCAAAAAAATCACACAGTGTACAGAGTGAGAAAAGGAAAACCAGTAAGTGGAAGAGAACTACACCCTGTATTCAAGAGGATAAATGGATTAGGAGATAAGAGCCAGGTGTGATGATGGTACATACCTTTAATCCTAGCACTTGGAAAGTGAAGACTGGCCATCTCTGAGTTTGAGGGAAGCTTGGTCTACAGAGCAAATTCCGGATCTGCCAAGCTTAGGTAGTGATAAAAACTATGGAAAACAGAAAGCTAGTGAAGATGTAACTGAATGAGGTGGCCATTTTCCAGATCCAGCAAGCAGCAGAAATTGACAGCTTTGGCCATGTGATTCAGGCTTCAGTCAAGGATAGAAGAAAAGGGTTTGCTTTCATGTCTAAGAAAAGCCACTGAAGGAAGCCAGGTATGTATCAAGAGTGTCTCTGAATAGAAGTTCAGAAAGGCCATTTTATGAAGTTGTGTGGTTGCAGCCTGGATTGCCTCGGAGACCACAAGATGGTACAGATGCCAGAGCTGTGGGATTCCTGCTTGGAAAATTGCTAATAGAATGGAACCAGACCCAGAGAAAGAAGTGTGCTGCAGTCAACAAAGATGAAAGGAGTTGGAGATCTTAAGACCATTTTGACATCACACATGGAGATGCAGAATTTGGAGTTTTCAGTTTTGTTTTGGTCCAGTATTTGCTCACTATGCCCCTTTTCTACATCTTAGAATGGTAATGGATATCCTGTGCCATTCTATGTTAGAAATACTTGATTTTGCCCTTTGATTTTGATTTTAGAGGTAATTATAGTTAAAAGATTATATGACTCTCAGAAGATACTTCAAATGTTAGACTTCTAAATAAGTTTGAGACTGTTACAGATTGTGGGAACTTTTGAAGTCAGACTGAATGTATTTTTTTGCATTATGATGTGTCTACAAGCCTTTGGGGGCCAGGAAATAGAATGTGGTGGTTTGAAAGAAAATGGCCCCTAAAAGAAGTGGAACTATTAGGAGGTATGGCCTTCTTGGAGCAAGTGTGTCACTGTGGGAGTGGGCTTTGAGGTCTCATATATGCTCAAGATACAACCCAGTGTCTCAGACCACTTTCTATTGTCTGCAAATTATAGAAATACCAGCTCCTTCTCCAGCACCATGAACACCTGTATGCTACCATGTCCCACCATGATAATGAACTGAGCCTCTGAACTGTAAGCTGTAATCTTAATTAAATGTTTTTCTTTTATAAGAGTTGGCATAGTCATTGTGTCTTTTCACAGGAATAGAAGACCTAAAAAAGATAGTGGCACAGAATTTATAGGAGTAGCCAACTAAGAATGGGGCATAGATGGGTCTTCACCAGGCCATCTGCATATGTATTATAGTTTAGGATCCCTGACTGTGAGAATTTATGGGATTCTAATTCTTTGGCCTGCTCTTTGGACTCTTCCTTCTGTTGGGTTACCTGTCCAGTTTCAATATAGAAGTTTTTGCTTTGTCTTGCATTTTATTTTGTCATGTTTGGGTGATATCACTTAGAAGTATCTTCTTTTCTAATGAAAGACAGAAAGAGAGTGGATCTGGGTAGGAGGGGAGGTAAGACAGAAATAAGAGGAGTAGAGAGAAAGAAAACTATAATCAGGATATATTGTGTGAGAAAAGAATATTTTCAATGAAAGAAAAGACTATCTCAGCAAAGAAAAGAGAGAATCAGATTGGTATTGAACCTATCTTTGTCACTTACCAGTTGTACAGTATTCTAATGATGAAAGAGCTTGAGATGGTGCCCAACTGAGCTTTACATTATTATATAGACAAAACAGAAGAGATCTGCTATGATTTCCAAATGGCACTCCTGGCTGCCTCCTCAAAAGAGAGAGCAATGAAAGACTAAGAAATATACTCTCTTGACCAAAGCAACTGTCCCTTTATCTGTTTTGTCTATTAGGTGTCCAGATAGAATTTTCCTAGAGAAGCATTACTGCTAAAAACAAAACATAAAATTATAATTCTGATCTCCAGAGCTATGATTTCAAATGATAAAAGTACAAAGAAGAGTGACTTCTGCCTGAAGTTCTCCCCACTCTCTTCATTAACCCTGGTGTCTTTTATTCATTTCCCAGGCAAAGCCTCCAGAAATACTTTCTATGTTATTTCCAACTGTTGAGCAAACTACTTACTGCTATATCTTATCAGTTCCAGGCTGTGTATTTGTTCTAGAAAGACAGTGCATCCTTTACATATATTGTAATCAAGACAAATATAATATATATGCATGATTACAATATTGTCATGATTGCAATATCATAATAATAATAATAATGACAATTGCAGTGTAGCAATCATGACAAATGAAGGAACATGTTCTGCTGGAGGCTATAAGGAAATGAAAAAGGCATCAAAGCATCAAAGAATCACTGAAATTCATGTTCTTTAGTATAATCACATGCCTAAATGTTTGTCTCATTCTTTTGTTTAAAGAATAATTATATTTCATTAAATATTGATATTTATGATATTGTGATAAAAATATTTGAAAGGATTTTAAGTAACTTATACTTCCTGCTTTATGCATAAAATCACTTAGATGTTGGAACAGAAAGCAATTAAAAAATAATTCTACCTTATTGTAATTAAAGCTTGCTATAATCTAATGGGTACAAATCTAAATATATAAAAATATAAATACCTTTATTGTAGGTTACCATTTTACAAAATTACTATGCATTAAAACTCTATTTTTAAAAATTTTAACTTAAGAAAATGATTGAAAGAATAGTCATTGAAGGGATACTGAACTATGAAGGGTTATTCTGTAGTGAATAAAAGAACTGAGGTTGTGTGGCAGTCATCTATAACATGGCACTCCATACCATTCACAGTGGAGAAAGCTTCCTTGTATAATAATCAAAAGTGTGAGAGGAAAGTGACTCTTTAGTGGACATTAATTAACAATGAAAAAATAAATGATAATCAAAAATTTACAAGTCATGGTTTATTAAGTGATTCTGGGAAATGATTGTATTATAAAAACAATGGCTTGTGGGGGCTGGAGAGATGGTTCAGTGGTTAAGAGCACCAACAATGGCTTGTAAACCTGTCAAAGATTATATTTACAAATCTCAAAATATCATCCTTACAAAAATCTGTAATACTTTAGAAAGAAGCATAGATCTTTATAATGGAAAAGTCTTGCAGTCACAATATTAAGCATGTAAGGAACAGCATCACCAATAATCAAATACTTAATGATATTTTTTTATCTAATCTAACAGAAAAAAAAACAATTGAAACCATTCATGTAATATTCTTGACAAAAATATTCTTTTGTTTTCATCGAAGAAAAACTTTAAGTAGAAAATGAACAAAAGATGAGTTTCTTTTTTTATTGATCAAACTTTAAGTAGAAAATGAACAAAAGATGAGTTTTTTTTTTATTGATCAATTAAAAGACCATGTGCCATTTGGTAATTTTACATATTTTCTTCCTAAAATATATTGATATCTGAAAATGCTTGGGTTTTTTATAGTTCATTTCCTCCAAATTTTTCATTGTTATTTGCATATATGCTTTAGGAAAGACATTCAGAAGATGAAAAATTTATTTAGCACTGAACTAGACACTTTTCCTTCAATAATAACATATAATCAACAATTGATATTATTAACCTCAAATTATAAAATTCACTTGAAAATTATGGGTATGTTCATTGTAGAGTACTTATTTTTCTATAAAACTATATATTGCAAAGATAAGGCAAGTAGTCCTATTGCAATTTGTCTACTGATAACAGCTATAAAAAATAATTATTTGTATGTATGATCACTACAAACTCTGTTTTATGAAGAAATAAAACTACTTGTCAACTGATGTTTTTATGTCAACCATTCTTAATGAAAACAATATTAACCTGTTTAGTGCTCCAATTTAGTGGGATTATGCTATGTTGCTTGTGTTTTTTTATCATTGTTGATTGGGCAAAGGTAGACAGGAAGTATGGGCGGGGCTATCAGGCTAAGAACACTCAGGAACATCTCAGAGCAGACACAGATGCCACAGGGATTCAACAGAGACACAACAAGGAACTGGCAGCAGATGCAGAGGAAAGAAGTTGACGTTGCTGCCCTGAAAAAAGGTACCGAGCCACATGGCTGAACATGATGCATTGAGTTCAGATGAAGAAACTAGCAAGTTATATTTCTGAGCCCAAGGTCAGTCAGCAGAAAATTAATGTAAGCTGTGGATATATGTTAAATATTTAATATTTAATGAATCCTGGGATATCAGAGAGACCACATAGTCAAATCCTAGGCAGACAGCTCAGGAAATCCTTGATCCTTGAATACAAGGATAAACAGCTGAGTCAATCACACACACTTTTCATCCCAGCACAGAGAAAGCTGGGAGTGGTGATCAACATCCTTTATCCCATAACTCCAGAGACAGATCTTCTGTTTTCATGAGTTCAAGGCTACATGCCTTTAATCCTAACCTGGATGGGATAGGGTATATAAGGGCTCATAGAAACCAGGCAGAAACACAAGTGACTGACAGAAGGGACTGGCAGAAATGACCAGGAGCAAGGCTGAGGAAGTTGCAAGACAGCTGGGTGAGAATTGACTGTGGTGCTTCCTCTGATATTCCAGCCTTCCCCCTATATTTGTCTCTGAGTCTCATTTATACAACCCAAATTCATGCTACTACATAAGCATCTGTGTGTCTCCATGTGACTGCAAGTGTTTCTGCTGGACTGCCAGACTGCAGGTCAAACCTTTGCTCTAGACTGGAAAATTCTGGCCAGAAACCATATTACAACACTCCAATGTCCCCTATAACTATAACAATGTCCCCAATGAACTGAATTCATTGTCTTTCCATGACATATTGTATTGCTATAATTAGTTCAACTATAAAGGGCCAAGCCTCAGAACTTAGAGTCATCAAAAAAAAATCTGATAAAATTCACTACAGGAAGAAATAAAATTCAAGTCATTTCAGGTAATGAAAAAAAAATTAGGAAGCAGATAACTGGATAATCTAGAAACCAGTTCACATAGTGACCCGGAACAGAACTGCTAAACCAGATGGGTAATTTTCCACCAAAATTCATGCTTATTTTGTTCCTAATTTGTACAAATGAACTTGGGTCCATAGACTGTCACCACTATAAAACCTTATTAGCTGGGTGATGGTAATGCACACCTTTAATCCCAGCACTTGGGAGGCAGAGACAGGTAGATCTCTGTGAGTCTGAGGCTAGCATATTTTACAGAGCAAGTTCCAGGACATCCAGGGCTGCACAGACAAACTGTCTTGGAAAAAAACAAACAAACAAAAACCAAGCAAGCAAACAAAAACTTATCAAGATAATAATTACCAGGACTACTTGATAAGAGCATAATTCAGCTTAAATAGAATGATAAAAGGCACTATAGTGTAAAATGACATAAATCGTATAAAAGAAACAGAAAACATGAAGGTTGAAATCTGCCAGCTTCTACATTCTCAATCCAGTTTTGAGCTCTATTTCTCTAAAGTCCTAAAAGTACATATCTAATCTTTATTATCTACATAACCCATGTGATATTGTTTCTAACACAGCTGAATACACTTCAGAGTTCCTGAGCAGGAAGGCAGGGCAATAGTCCATGCAGTATAATCATGGAGTTACAGCTCTTACACAAAAGAACTTTTCCAGGTCAGACTCAAACAGTGGATTATTTTGCCATCACAAAGTAAATGAAATGAAGCCCCAGACACAACATATGGTCAACTCATAGGCGACAGATGAAGAGTATTCAAAAAGCCGAAAGCTGCAGACCAGCAAATGAAAAGAGATGTGTCAACAAAGCAGGAGGAATACAGACCAGAATTAAGCTTTTAACATCTCTCAGTTTTAAAGATCAGCAGTAACTTAAAAGAAAAGATGTAAATATTAACTTCAGAATTAGTTCATTATTAATGTGTAATAATGTGTAATTCTCATTTAGAATAAGAGTAGTTCTTATTTATTTATTTATTTAATTATTTAGTTTTTCAAGACAGGGTTTTTCTGTGTAGCCCTGGCTGTCCTAGAACCAGGCTAGCCACAAATTCATAGAGACCCACCTGCCTCTGCCTCTTGAGTGCTAGGATTAAAGGTGTGTGCTCTGACAGCCCAATCACCATCGCTGCCCAGATGACTAAGTTATTTTCACAGCTTTACTCTTGTTGCTAAAACTTCCCAAAATTAG
The DNA here is from genome assembly GCA_004025045.1 of Sigmodon hispidus. Lineage (NCBI taxonomy): Eukaryota > Metazoa > Chordata > Mammalia > Rodentia > Cricetidae > Sigmodon > Sigmodon hispidus. Next base: position 108,252 of record PVIH01005738.1, on the reverse strand, counting down.
AGTCCTTCACCAGGAGTCTGTAAGAGCAGGATGGAAGGAAGGGCAAGAAGAGGGTAACACCAAACATATTTGAAAAAGCCATGTGGAAACCTAGTATTTTATACGTGTGTGCATATGTGTTTAAATGCAGGGTACTATATTAGAAATAATGCTTCTTCCAGAAGGAACAAGTTGTCAAATAAAAAGTTCAGTGCTGGGTCTGGGGATATATCCCTTCAATTTGCTGGTCGGAGGAGTCTCATAGAATTCCGCCCCCAGCAGTACAGGCTGGTGTCTTTGCTCCTGATTACTGTGTAATTTTCCTCTCAGTTGTGATAAAATACTTTGAGCATAAGCAACGTGAGGAGCCCTGGATTCAAGTCAAATGTATCAAACTAAAATTTTCCAAAACTGCCTTGATATTCTCTAACAGGAACTCTTTTCCAGAGTTTCCTATCTAATATATGTATGAACAGTCTAACATTCTACAGTCCACTGGCTTTTCATTCACATTTTGCCTTGGGAAATCTCCTGCATCTATCTACTATTCACCCACCAATAGCAAGCCCATTCCTACATCAGGGCTGCTATATTCTCCATCTTATGTTCATGTTTTCAGATCCATAGTCAAAGTGACCCTTAAAGATATTCCTAAACCAACTCTTCACAAGATGCTCTAAAGGCTTCTGTCACTTCTTAGTCCAGGGTCAGAATCCTGGACTAAGGATTTACAAATGTAAAACCTTCCTCAGTCCTGCTTATTCACTCTGTTCTTTTCATAGTGTCCTTATTTCTAAGGAGATGCTGGGCCTTCTCAGCTTCCTCAGTAGAAGTAAAGTCTCCTTATGCCTTCCACTTTGTCGACATGATCCACATCTTTCTTCCAGACAACCTATCTGAGAGAAATATTCCCTGCTCCTCTTTCAACCCACTCTGCATTATCATCACAGTGCATTCTTTTCAATGAACTCATTTCTCATTTTAGGTTTATTGAGGGGATTGATATTCTGACCTTAAGTCGGCTATGTGAACCATGTAAACAGAACTATGTCTGCTTTTGCTTGGAACTCAATTCTCAGCACAGTACTTATGAGAGGTATGTGACCAACAGGCATTTGCTAAATGGGGTGAAGACAGATGCCTAGATAAGGAAACAAATATTCGAATAAATGGAAACTGTCAAAGCTAATTTGCTGGATCCACAGGATGGCCCATTGCGTCAGAGGCACTTGCTGTAAAGGAGGCACTGGCCACCTAAATTCATAGAACCCACAGAAGGAAAGAGAATCACTTCTGCAAATTGTCCTCTCACCACCACATTCCAACTTTGGCAGACATAGATGCACAACACCACCAGTAATACATACAAATTTCTTTAAGTTTTCTTTCTAAAGAACATAGCCTGGGCAATCCAAATGCCTCCCTGATCAAATAGCAGCCTTAAAAACAAGTATTCCAGACTGAAATCCCAGCAAAGCCTGGTCCTATAAGCACCTGAGCAGATGGGTTGGTAGAAAGATTAATACTTGAACTTGAAGGCTAAGGTTGTAACTCAGTTGATGGAGTGCTCTCCTGAGCTCATGTACAAAGCCCTGGGGTTGACCCCTAGCACTTTGCTAGATGTAGTGGGATATTCACCAGCATGAGGGTGGAGGCAGACGATCACAGGTCCAAGGTGACCCTTGACTACTTACAAGAGACTGTCTGGGAAATGGGAAAGAGGTGGACTGTATGACTTACAAGCTGCTTTCTAAGGCCAGTGATTCTGCTTCTTGGAACATCCTTGTATCCAATTTTCTTTTTTTTTTATTTTTAAAGACTTATTTATTATATATACAGTATACAGAAGAGGTCACCAGATGTCATCATAGATTGTTGTGAGCCACCATGTTGATACTGGGAATTGAACTCAGGACCTCCGGTGCTGAGTGCTCTTAACCTCTGAGCTATCTCTCCAGCCCCTGTATCCAATTTTCCAGACAGGCATACAGATAAATGTACAGTCAAAGGAGAAGCTATAATTAGTAAGCAAATAACATGTGCTCAATAAATCTAGGCCCCTTTCTCTTCTCTTATTTCTTTAGTTAAAATTATTTATTTGTGTGTGTTTTATGTGTGTATGTGTGTGGGCAGATTCCGGCCTGGGAGGTCTGTGTAGAACATCACAGTACAACAGAAAGATGTGAATTAGAATGTAGAAACTAAATTTAATGGTTTCAAGATTTGTATAAATCATGTCTTTTCAAGCAATGCCTTAGGCAGGCCCAGCCTCACGGCATGTAGAACATAAGCACTCCTGACCAGAAAAGTGAAAGAATCTCAGCTGCCTACAGTTTGATGCTATCTCTTGTGAGGTGAAAAACTCAAGAGAGCAGCCTAGAGAAAGACTTAAGACAGCAGCTCTCAACCTTCCTAATGCTGCAACCCTTTCATACAGTTCCTTATGTTATGGTGATCCACAACCATGAATTACTTTTGCTGCTGCTTTATGATAATAACTTTGCTACTGTTACAAATAGAAATGTAAATAGAATGAAGATCCTGACCCACAGGTTGAGAACTTCTGGTTTTAGCATTCATAATTGCCAGGGACACTAGCAGGGAGCTCAGTTTTAGGAAAAGCTGTCCTGCAGGGGTTTGCCTACCTCAGAGTTCTCCATCAGATGTAAAGACCCCAGTTAAGCAAGGCACATGGAAACTTGTAGAGACCAAGAAAGAGAAACAGCACCCTGGCCATGGGCATGGCTGAGTACTTTCAATGCAGGGAAACTGTTCTGTGTGTTTTAATATTCTACACACAAATACCAGAAGTTTTTTCTCCTTACTTTCTTTTTGTTTTGTTTTGGTTTTGGTTTTCTGTTGTTGTTGTTGTTGTTGTTTTAAACATGAGATCCATCTTTATCAAGTCACGTACAATAATTACTGGAATGACTTCACCAGCTTCTAAATTAAAACATGTTATGGCAGGAGGAAGCCCTGACTATGGATCACATTATGATGCAAAGATTGTTCTCTGCTTGTCTTGATCACACCAGACATGTAAATTTTTTTAATAAAGTCTCATTTTTTATCCATGTATCCCCTTGTTCAAACTCCCTTCCCTCTCCCACCCCTCCCAGTCACTCTTCTCCACATCTCTTTATCTCCGCCCTAGCAAGGAAAAAAGGTCCCACAGTCCCAAGGTGGCTAAGTTCAGCATCCACTACAAGCAGGTCCAGTTTCCTCACCCCAAAATCAAGACTGGGTCAGGTGTTCCTCTGGAGTGAATGGGCTCCAAGGTGTTTCAGATCCCAAGCTGTTCAGTGGTTGTGGTTTGCAGCTTGGACATGCTTTGCTTTTTGTTTAAAGTCCACTAATGAGTGAGTACATGCCCTGATTATCTTTCTGGGTTTGTGATACCTCACTCAGGAGGATATTCTACAAATCCATCCATTTGCCTGCAAATTTTAGGATATCATTTTTTCTTACTGCTGAGTAGTACTCCATTGTGTAGACGTTGTTGGTTTTGTGCATGAAAAGAGACACACACACTACAAGGGCCACACAAGAGTTTATTCAAGAGAGTTGCAAGGTGGGTACAGGAGTCAAGAAACAGAAGAGAGGAGAAAAGGCAGACCACAACACGGCATGTCTTTTTAAGAGAGAGGGTGGGCATGAGCTTATACAGCCATGTCTACAGGCATGTCTTCGTATGCAGCTCCTCATGCCTGAGCCATGTTGGCTTTACCCTGTGGCCACTACATACCAGGAATTTTTGTTTCACCCAGTACCATGTTGGGTTCACCACATGGAGTGTCAGGCATTCTTAATGATGTACCACAGTTTGTTAATCCGTTCTTCAGTTGAGGGGCATCTAGGTTGTTTCCAGGTTCTTGCTATTACGAATAATGCTGCTATGAACATAACTGAGCTAATGCCTTTGGAGTGTGAATGTGCATCTTTAGGGTATACACCCAGAAGTGGTATTGCTGGATCCTTGGGAAGACTGATTCTCAATTTTCTGAGAAACCGCCATACTGCATTCCAGAGTGGCTGAACAAGCTTACACTCCCACCAACAATGGAGGAGTGTTCCCCTTGCTCCGTATCCTCTCCAACATAGGCTGTCATCTGTGACTTTTATCTTAGCCAATCTGACAGGTGTCAGGTGGTATCTCAAAGTTGTTTTGATTTGTATTTCTCTGATGGCTAAAGATGTTGAACACTTTTTCATGTGCCTTTCAGCCATTTGTAATTCTTCTGCTGAGAATTCCCCTTTTTAATTCTGAACCCTATTTTTCATTTGGGTTATTTAGAGCTTTGGGCTCTAGTTTCTTGAGTTCTCTATATATTTTAGAAATCAGCCCTCTGTCACTGATGAAAATCTTTTCCCATTCTGTAGGCTGTCTTTTTGTCTTATTAACTGTGTCTTTGGCTTACAGAAGCTTCTCAGTTTTAGGAGGTCCCAATACTAAGATTGTTGTTCTTAGTGTCTGTGTTATTGGTGTTATATTTAGGAAGTGGTCACTTCTGCCAATGCGTTGGAGGGTATTTCCTACTTTCTTTTCTATCAAGTTAAAAGTGGTTGGGTTTAAGTTGAGGTCTTTGATCCACTTGGATTTGAGTTTTGTGCAGGGTGATAGGCTTGAATCTATTTGCATTTTTTACACACTTCCATCCAGCTATGCCAACATCATTTGTTAAATATACTATCTTTTTTCCATTGAATGTTTTGGACCTCTTTGTCAAAGATCAGGTGTTCATAGGTTTTTGGGTTAATATCTGGATCCTCAATTCTATTCTATTGATCCACAAGTCTGTTTTTATGCCAGTACCAGGCTGTTTTTATTACTGTAGCTCTATAGTATAACTTGAAGTCAGGGATGGTGATACCTCCTGAGGTTCTTTTGTTGAGTAAAATTGTTTTGGCAATCCTGGCTTTCCTGTTATTCCAAATGAAATTGAGTATTGTTCTTTCAAGGTCCAAAAAATATTGTGTTGAGATTTTGATGGGCAGTGCATTAAATCTGTAGATTGCCTTTGGTCGAATTGCCATTTTTACTTTGTTGATCCTTCCTATCCAGGAACATGGGAGAGCTTTGCATTTTCTGATATCCTCTTCAATTTCTTTCTTCAGTGATTTAAAATTTTTGTCAAATAGGTGTGTTACTTCCTTGGTTATAGTTACTCCAAGATATTTAATGCTATTTGCAGCTATTGCAAAGGATGATGGTTCCCCTATTTCTTTTTCATCCCTTTTATCTTTAGTGTATAGGAGAGCTACTGATTTCTTTGTATTAATCTTTTATCCTGCTACATTGCTGAAGGTGTTTATCAGCTGTAGAAGTTCCATGGTAGAATTTTGTGGCTCACTTATATATACAATCATGTCATCTGCGAATAGAGATAGATTCACTTCTTCTTTTCCAATTTGTATGCCCTTAATCTCCTTTTGTTCTCTTATTGCTTTAGCTAAAACTTCGAGAACTATATTGAATAGATAAGGGGAGAGGGGACAGCCTTGTCTTGTTCCTGATTTTAGTGGGATTGCTTTGAGTATTTCTCCATTTAGTGTGATGTTGGCTGTCAGACTCCTCAATTTCAAAATGTTTTGGAGTTGTCACATAATTCAAAATATATGCTATAATTTTATAATTCAGTCTATAATTCAAAATAATTTGCAAATTTGTTTTTTAGAAACAAAAGTTTTATCTTTTAACTTTAAATGAGCAAAAATTAAAGCTTGTTTTTCAGAGAGGAAAACTACCTAGGACTTCTACCTGAGTATAACTGTCATCTTTAGGTGGAGAAGACAATGGTGACAACAGATGTAGCTTGGAGAGCTAAGGTTCACTTGAGCTGCTTCTAAGGAAGTTGGAAATGTTTTAAATGCTAGTGGAAATGTTTTAAAACTAGTTATCTAGTTTCAAACACTAGATAACTAGTGTTTACTAACATCAGGTGACTTGTGTTTTATCTACAGTCTATGTATATAATAATATATATAATTATCTATGTATTTATATACATAATACATACCTCGGATTGCCAGTGGCCATGTCAGAGGAACAGGTGAGCAGTTGAGCTTTGGGAGTTCAGTCCAACTGAAAGCAAGTCATTGAGGGGTAATGTCTCTTGCTACTGCTGTGTCTTTACATTTTTGCCTCTGCCATTTTGTTTTTCTAGTGTCTGGCACGATGTGAATGCATTTGCATGGATCCCCACTGCCTTTAATGTAGTGTGAATATCTCATGGAACTATCCCCTTCTCCTGGGCATTTTTACCTTGGGATCGTTATGAAGATGATTTCCTCTTAAGCTGTATTGTTTAACTGAAACAATGATTGTATACAATAATAGTGATAGTTTAAATAAGATTTTGATGACTAAGAGTTTTTTGCAAATGTAGTAAGTGATTATAATAGAGGTTAATTTAGTGGAAAAATTAATATAGGTGGGATATAGTGTTGCCCCTTCTCATAGTAGATCAGAGGCTGTAGAATGTGGAAAATAGGAACAAGGAAGTGTCATGCAGCTAGGACTCAAAAGTTTCTCTTGCAGAGCCATCTAGACTGTGGCTTAGGTTAATGATTAGAGAAAGCAATTAAGTTGCAGAAGCTAGGCAAGCTCAAGTTCTTTCCATCTTAATGTTCAAAACATGTTCACAGGTCACAGTGTACATCAGAGCTAAAGCAAAGCTTTAAATAATGACTTAAGGTTAGGTTAAGATGTTTATGTTAATGGCTCTGAGGTAGAAAATCTTGGGGAAAACTTTAGAAAAAAAGTTTAGAAAGGCACATTTTTAATAGTAAGGGATTCATTGAGGTCAGAGACAAAAACAATGCAGCCTGGCTATTGCTAGCTGACATACTTCTTGCTGGGATGACTTAGTGGTTGAAGGTGATGATTAATTCCTTCTACCTATTTCTGTCCTCAGCTTCCTGATATGATCTAAGAAAAAAAACCATTCATAAATGGCTGTGAACCCTGAGGATTTAAAGTAGAAATGACTGATTTCTTTCATATGTAAAAGTTAAGATTTGTGATTCTTTTTAAATTTTTGTAATAAGGTTACCTATTGAGATAAACAATACAATGATTGGTCCTTCTTTTGTAACTGCAAAATGTAGCCTGCTAGAAAAAGAACTGGCTGAGAAAAAAATACCTCGCTTGCTTACACTCTGTTAATGTATAACAAGTTGCTTGGATGTGAATGTATATGGGGTTTGGGGAACTTGTTTTTCACCTATAATGCATGTAAAACGTTTAGTTATGTAAGGGATGCAGAAAACACACTGTTTTGTACTTGTATTCATTGTAATCATTCACTTGAAAAAATACAACTCAACCTCATTTTAATTTTTATACTGCTTGAAAGATTCTGCTGGTGTATATAAGCTGTAAGGGGAAAAAAAAAAGAAGTTAGAAGGAAGAGACCAGGAAGTAGTGAAAAGGAAAAGTGTAAAAGAAAGACATCAAGATGTAGAGGAAAAGGAAGTCATCAGGAAAGCAGAAGGGAAACTGAGGTAGAGGACAAAAAGAATAGTGTACAAGCAGGACAGAAAAAAATAATAAAATAAAGAAGATTTTACCCCTCTATGTGAAGTCTATATGTTTTTCTCAACAACTCTGCCTCTCATTCCCAGTCTCTGACATACTGAAGGCCAGATCCTCTGCATCAGATTCTTGCCGTGTTGGGTTTTGTCCACTTGGTTTTGTGTAAATTTTAAAGCTTTTCTTCATTTTTTTTAGTGTCTACACTATTTCCACCTTGATACATCATTTTATAGTTCTAACTCATTGCCAGAACCCCAGTGGACAAACACCCCATGCATACAAAGAGGACAGGAAAAAAGAGCTGGCCCAGGAAATGCCTTCCCTGTGTTAAGACAATGCCAGAGCTCAGACTTGACTTTGCAATTTTCCAAACTTGTCTCTGTTTCCAGTGGCAACTGTGAACTACAACCAGCAACGTGTTTCCCATTTAGATTGCACTTGCCAGCAGGTTGCATAATTAGATTGGGTATGCTTAATCTCTCTTAACACTGAAACATGAAAAAGTTTCCTTTAATAAATGGAAAAAAATAGAACAATGGAAAGTATTTAGAATCAAAGCACAGAGCATTTTTTGCCACCTACTCATGGTGCTCTTTCATGCTTTGGTTTCAGAGGTTGTGCCTCAGAATTGATGCTTGTAATGATGTGTTTGTGGAGAGATTTGTAGTAATTGGTTCTTATAATCAGTCTGATAATAAAGTTATGGTCTAATATCTCCTTAACGAGGTTAAGGAAAGGAAACAAAGCTTTACCAAACCTTTTATGAGAATCTGTGAGGCCAAAACACAGAGTTTGGCAAGACTGAGGAAAAAATGATTTAAAATCCAGCCTCTGTGCATTTGCCATTGGAGAAGGAATTTGCTATTAGAAATAGTAATGATGTAAAGTTACCATTTTGCATGTCTTCTGATTGTCAAACACATTTCTTTGTACTGACAGCATCATAGGGACCTTCATGGAAGGAAGTATCAGCGCAGATGAATCTTAATGCATGTGAACAAGAATTCTGAAGCAGCATTCAAAAATGTCTCATAGCACTTTCTGTGTGTTTTCAATTCTATTTCTTTCTTTCTCTCTTTGGTTTACTATTTCAAGGTAAATTTAGACACTAGAAATAGTTCTAATAGGAAGGCCACTGAATGTCACCTAACCTAGTGTTTCTTTATTTAATATCAAAGTCACGTAAGTACATTTATTTTACCACCAATAAGGATTCAGCCATTATTGAAAATGGTGTTTCAAAGTTAGGTAGTGATGGCACATGCCTTTAATCTTAGCAATTGGAGGCAGAGGCAAGGGGATCTTTGTAAATTCAAGGTCAAACTGGCCTACATAGTGAGTTCCAGTACAGCCAGACACAATCTTAAAACAGCAAACAAACAAACCAAAGAAGGAAGAAAGGAATGAAGGAAGGAAATGGTATAATTTAACATTTGCTTGTCACATTGTAACAATTCTCCACTGTCAAACACCTCATGTACTTCCTTTCTATATAGCTTCTATATAGGTTTTCTAAAAGTGTGCCTATGCACATACACACACATGCACACACACACACACACACACACACACACAGAGAGACAGAGAGACAGAGAGACAGAGACAGGACAGAGAGAAGGAAGGAGAGAGAAAGAGAGCGAGCACTGTCTTGGGAGGAGTAATAAAACACTATACCCAGATAGCTCACCGTTATGAAGCTATGCTGTCTCCCAATAGCCCATAAGAAAATGTACTAACTACCCTTACGTTTATAATAACTTCAGTCTTATGAAATACATTTCTAATGATTGGTTCCATGAAGAAAATATGTTACTACACACATCCAAATGGTTTTGCAGAAATTCTCCTGCCTCTGCCTCCAAGTGCTGAGTGTTTTGATTGTTGATGTTGTTTTGTATTTTGTTTTGTTTTAGACACACTCTCTCTATGTGGTCCTGTTTTTCACCTGCCTCTGTCTCTTAAGTGGTGGGATGAAAGGTGTATGCTGCCACCATCCTGGCCCTCAGCATGTTCTAAATAATCCTAGTTTTTTTTTTTTTAACAAGAACTGAATTATTCCCATCAGCTGTTATTTTGGAAATCACAATATCCACAGTGATTGCTTGTGTTTTGTTTTAAAATCAGATTCTCTGGAAGTAAAGCCGAAATCACCATGGGATTGACAACTTTCAGTAACACCCCTCATCTCTGCCTTCTCTGTTTCCTTCCTCCCATCTAGACCAGCACAGTTCAGCACAGTCTTCTTTAAATGGGACTAAGTACTGAAATACTTTGTATCTTAAATGTCCCACAAAAAACATCTTTTAGTATGTGGAAGTACGATGGGAAGATGTGGGGACTAAGAGATGGAACTTACTGGGAGACATTTAAGTCACGAGGGCATGTTCGCAGGAAATTTGAGTTACTACCTCTTTCTACATGAGCTTCCTAGCCGCATAGTAACAGTTTTCCTGTAATCATAAGGTTAACCTCACCACATGCCCAAAAGCACTGAGTCTATCTAATCATAGAATGAAACCTCCCACAGAGCCCAAATAAACCTGTTACCTTCTGCATTATCTCAAGTATCTGTGATAGTGATATCATATGCTAACATATTACCATCCCCTTTTCTGCTTCTACCAGTTTATTTTGTGTTCTAAATGTAAGTGAGAATATGCAGTATTTGTCTCTGATTTACCTCACTTTTAATGTCCCTTTGATTTACCTCACTTTTAATGTCTCCCAATTCCATCCAAACTGTCACATGACAAGATTTTTTGTGTATGTGATTGAATAGTTTTACATTGTGGCTATGTTCTACAGTCTCTCTTGCCACTTATCTATAGTGGATATTATTAATATGGTTGATTTCATAACTTGGCTGTTGTACATAGGGGAATGTGAACAATATATCAAATTTCAAATATTCTAAGTATATGCCCAGTAGTAAGAATGGAGAGAGTGGGGAAATGATAATTAAAAAAGGAAAGGTCATCAGTTCAGTAGGTGGAATTAATTTGATTTTATAAAAATTGTCGCGCCCACCTCGCCAGCAAGGATGACACAACACGAGATTCTTCTGCAGCAACTGACCAGGTCCTTTATTCAGCGTGCACACTCTTCTTTCTTCTCTCCTTCTCCTTTTCCTCCCCATCTCCCTGGCTCTCGGCTTAAAAGCTCTCCGGTGATCCACTCACTCCCTGCTACGTGAATGCTGCCCATTGGGTCATGCATGCGGATGCTCACTCGTGTGATCACCTCACGCCAAATAAGGAGTTTTTCCCAAGGGAGCGCTCGCCGTCGGGGAAGGTGGAGGGCAGAAGCTGGTGCCATTTTAGGCTGCAGCTTGATCGCAGTTCCCGACAAAAAATCTGTTAAACAGCATAGTAATTGCAGACAATAATAAAGTACTGTACATTACAGTTCATTTAAATGTCTCTGAAAGATTAAATCTCAAATATTCTATCAATAGCTGTCAAGTACTTGAAGTGGTGAATGAGTTGGTAAGCTGATCTATTTATTTGATATTATATTTTAAGATAACAATACCATTTTCACCTAACAAATGTGTGCCTGTTATATGTGTGTGTGACAAACTATAGTTTGTCAATATATAATAAAATACTAGTTGATTAATCCAAATTGCAATTAACTTAAATAGTGTCTAATAGGAGAAGTCAACTAATTTATATGACAGAAAAGAAAAAAAATCATTTGAAAGTTCTCATAATTCTGACAACAAAATCAACAGGCACTCCCCAGCCATCACTTAGAATTACTGTTAGACTACCATGTATTAGATTGACAGGGTCTTAGATATCATTTAGTTGTTGACTCCTGTTAACCTGGACTTCTTCAGTAAGATGTCAGAAATAGCTAAGGAGATTAATAGAAGTCCAAGCAAGAAAAAGAAAGAATGTTCAGACTGTATGGTAGAAATGTAACAGAGAATCTTTTTCTTATACTTCACTATTTTGTAGAGTCTTGCTGATTACATAAATTTGCCAGCTGTCTGGCTGTACACAGAAGATGAGAAAACTAGTATCTTCCAACATATCACAGTTATATCCTTTATTTTGGGATGAAATTTCATTTAGAAAAGTGTTGTGCTTAAATGAATTGAGCTGAGTAGATCATAGATAGATAGATAGATAGATGATAGATATAGATAATAGAAATAGATAGATGATAGAGATAAATAGATACATGACATATACATACATGGGCAGATAGATATATAGACAGATTTATTGGTCTTACCTCTTCATTTTATAGACAAGGAAACAAGCTGGATGCTTTCCAGTTTATTTAATCTATTAATTAATTTCAGAACCAATATTGAAACTTACTTCCTCTAACACCAAACTTGGGAGTCAATTCCTTCAGTCTTCTATGTTAGACATAGGGATTCAAGAAAGAAATAAGCCTGCATGCACGTACAGGACATCTGCATAACTCTTCCACCCACCCCATAGAACTGAACTATGTAAAAACAGCCTTGCACTCACGTTGGTGTGTTTTCCAGAAATGCTTTGTTTGCAAATAATGAAAAGCTCAATTTAAACTGCATTAAACATACAAAGAAAGTCTTACCTCACATGCGTAAATAATCCAGAGGCAAGTTATTGTCTCAGAATCTGGTGATTCACTCATTGTGATTGAAATGCTTCTTTTTTTCTCGACATTGTTTCCTGACTGGCAGCAAGCTTTCTCTGAAATGTTGAGGAATCCAGCCCAGCTGCTTCCATGAGAAAAAGGAAGTCTGCTTCTCACAACTGGAATCTTGGAGCACAGTCTTACTGGTTTTAGCAGGTTTGACTAATCCACATCTGCCTGGGCTTTAGGCTGATTGGCTTACAGTTATCATGAATAACACTATCCAAACCTGGAGAGGAAATATAAATTATTTTTAGGAAGAAGGTTGGGAGGAATGAGTGGAGAGAGGAACCAACAGCAGAGCCCATTGTCTCAGCTATCCCAAGGCATTATGTCTAAGACCAACAGAACTCAGCACATGGGGATTCTCTGGTGAGATACAAACTCTTAGAATCTATTACACATATAATATGAAGTCTCCAAATTAAAGATACTAGAGTTTTAGTGCATGCTAACATTTTCAAATTATTTATGAAATAATATTTAAAAATTAGAATAGACAAAATTCACAAAACATGTTTTATTATAATTCATACAAAAGGCTATGCAGCAGGTAACAAAAAGTATAGAGTTGTGAGCTTGACTTAAAAGTAAAATGTAGTTAACACTTGTTCCCAGTTGCTGAATAACAATAAGTAAATATGCTATTTTTTTTAAAGTATACTCGATACATTGACACATCTGGTGTGGCTGCTTAGTTCTTGCTTATCACTATGGATGCTCACATTTTGGGTAGCATGTTTAACATTTTATTTGATATAAAAAATGTTTTTATAAACTTAATATTTATGGTTTTTTTACAATATCCTCAATAATATAATCTGTCATGTCACTTTTTAAAATTACAACCTTTCTGAAAGTGTATGACTTGGTGTATATTATCTGATATACTTGTACAATGAAAAATGACTTTTAAAGTTTAGTTTATATAGCCTAGTTCTTAATTTTAGAAAATTAAATCAAATATTTTAAGCCATTGGTTTAAACTTGAGGAAAAAAATTGTCTTTAGTGACTTATAATTCTCATGAAGATTTTAATATTGATGAAAATATGAAGATTATCTACATCTTCATTTTCTCTTGCCTCATAGCCAACCTTTTTCTTATAAATATTTTTAGAGTAGTGGGGGTTCATATATCATCACCTAATGACCAAATAAATGGTATGTAAGGTCTCTGTTCTCTGTGCCTGATAAATGAGTTGGTAGCTGGTGTAGCTGGAAAGTTCAGAGCATTTGTTTCTCCTTAACACAATCTCTAGAAGAGCTTGCCCAGGAATGTTTGAAAGGTGTTTAGTTGATTCCATGGCAAAGTTATAGTAACATCAGTTAACAGTACAAACATAGTGTGCTCTGCAGTCTTAACACATTGAAGTCTGCACAATAACCTGACAAAGTACTAGACTACCTTTCCAAAAAAGGATTAATTAACACAAAGGTTCAGTAATTTTCTGTGTCAATTGTACATGTCAAGGCCTGTTCTCTTCCATATGTTATTCTCTTATAATCCAGAAGATTGATTCTCATCTATGTTCTTTATACTATGGTACAAATGGAATTCCCATATACAACAAGTAGACTATAAGTTGGTGTAACCTACTTGGAAAAAACCTTTTAAAGAAATTACTTAGTATGCTATAAATCAATTAGACTACTTCTATTTTGGCTTTTTTTAGTTGATATATCCTGTGATGGTCAATTTTGTCAACTTGACTGGGGTTAAAAAAATCATAGTGTGTTAATAAAAGTGTAATTGTAAGAACTGCTCCAAGTAGATATCCCTTTCCAAATGGCCTCTTTGAGCTCTGAGATTTATATACCAGAAAATCAAGACTCTAACCCTCTCACTGTTTACTTATTTTCTTCCTTGATAGAATTTCTTCCCTGCTCTAATGCCACATAGTTTACTTTCTGCTTATAGCCCTAAGCTCCTCCTTACCTAATACTCAACACCACCATGACCTTCTGTTTCCTTGTTTACTGTTGCCATTCTCTGCCTGGTCACCAACTCTAGTTATTGTACGCAAGTTTTTCTCACATGACAGTAGTGAGGCATAGTCTATTCATGGGCAATTTCTTCAGGATCAGCCCAACACATAGTTGCAGGTCTCCTTTCTCAAAATTTAGGTGCTAGAGAGAGAGCTGGGTCTGGCTGTGGGAGTCATCCTGCAATAACCAATATCATCAGTCTGGCTGTGTGTGAGATTGAATACAGCAGCCTGTTTTTCTGGATCTATTATAACCCCTTGCCTATATAATCACTTCAAAAGTTTGTTTCATTGTTTTGAATACCACAGTTTGTTTTCAGAATCCTAGATGTCAATTTTTATACTTTCTCTAAAAACAAAAACTAATTTTTTCTTTATAAGAAAACATATTCTAGATAGTAAATGATGTAAGCACAAATTATTTGAATCTGTGAATCTGTGTGCCTGTGTGTGAGAGGCAGGGGAGAGTATATCTGAGAAAATAGAACTGTATGCTATGATATATTGGAAGGTGAAGGGTTTTTTATTTTATATCAGTTTATTTTATGTGTGTGCCTGCATGAATTTATGTTTGTCATGTTGATGCCTGGAACCCATGATGATCAGAAATCACAGTTGGATATCATGGAATTATAGACAGTAAAGAGCCACCATGTGAGTGCTGGGCTCAACCTGGATACTTGGCTAAAACAAGCACATATTTAACCACTGGGCTATTTCTCCAACCACTGAATCTGCATTTTGTTTGGATGAGTATCAGGAAACATCAAATAGAAACTTTGAGCAGTAAGTAAACAGTCCTATAGACAGGCAGAGATAAGTATAGGAATGTCTTTTTAACAGACCAAAAATAAAAATAAAAACTTGCAAAACATAGCCACTTTATGGCCTTGTCAAGCTATTTACATCTTAAGCTTTTTGTGATGCCTAAAGCCCCAAGGACAGAAAAACAGAATTGTTTATCTGGAGATGTCACTGTGAAGTACTACTTATTAATTCAGATAATGGAGACAGTAAAACTAAGTCATGAACACAGCCCTTCTTGACAGTCTCCACCTGCCATAACCCCTGTGTGCTGTGATGTCCAAACTTAGACCTTCGTATGAAACCCACATTATATGCACTGGACTCCGTTCCTTTAGATATGCTGCTCTCTGTAGACCACACAAGATTTGTATCTTTTTTGTTCTATTCCTAGAGCAGAGATAAGATAATTATTTCATTCTTGGCTGTTACTTGTCCACTAGTGTAGAGGAGGTATATGTAGCTCATTTGAGGATTAACAGTCTCCAAGAAAGCAATGTTTGTTTTATGTTAACTACCTGGTACACTCTGTAATACATGCATATATAACAATATGTGGCTATTTTTTGTTGTTTTTTTGTGAGATAATTTTATTTCATATAGGCAAAGAAAGAAACTAGAATGGGAAGTGGGGTAGAAAACTAATTTTCTTATAAGACTCACTAACCAGACATATCTTCCCAAAAGATCAGCTTCAGGGAATGACTGCTCAGCAGAACTCAGCCCGCTCTTAGGGCTGCTCCATGCTTGGCTTTGTATCTTTCTATGTATGGTGGCTTCATTTTCTCCTGCTGTGGACGCCTTCTTCTGTGTGTCTAGGAAAGGACAGGTGGCTATGGAAGACTTCAGTCAGGTGAAACCAGAGGATCTTCTCTTGAATGTTAGTTAATTGGCCGACACACCTAAAAGGCATCACTTGTAAAAGCATTTGTTTCAGATGAAAAGGAGATATTGTGGCCTGAATTAGTGGGTAGTAAAACAAAACAAAACAAAAAACCAACAACAGATGTCCTGATTATCAATGAAGCCCATGCTTTTGGTACCCACTCCCCATCTTCTTGACCTGTCCACATGTGCTGCTGGGCTGTATGGTTTACAGAACACTTAGCATCTTCCTACTTCATGTTCTTGAAAACAGAGCCAGAATTATATAGTGCATTAACATGTTTGTTATTTACTGGTAATATTTTAAGCAAAGTGTTAGAAATAAAGACATGTAAAGTAGAAATGCTAGGGTACCAATGAAAGAACATGGAAGTTTAGGTGCTTTCCAAATAGAAGAAGGTTTAGAATGTCTGTAAATAACTTGCCCCATGGCTCATGTGTTTATTTAAGTCTATGCTTCTAAAAGGCTTGGGAACAGCCTGTTCTTTTTTAATCATCATAAACATTTCATCTACCGATTCATTTATAATGTTAAGCTGTTTTCAAATCTTTTAACCCCCTTTTAAGTGGTTTGAAAACAAATTTTACCCCATGTCCCATCTGGTTAATATAAATTATGAATTAGCCAAAGCCAAAATCATTAACATTTTTATAGTAGCAGGAACAAGCTGAATATTATACAAGTGGCTGAGGTACACTAGGCGGATTCCCTGTCCCTATCTCCCCATCAAGCTAGATGTTGCTTCCAAAGTGTTGCTTTCTTCTACGTTTTATTAAAGGAAGTGGGCAGTGGGTTGGAGATACAGTTCAGTTGGTAAAGCGTTTGCCTAACAGGCACGAAGCCCTGGATTTATTCTCTAGCACAACATAAACCCCAATGTGGTGGCATAGACCTGCAATACTAGCATTAAAGGATGGAAGTAAAAAGACCATCTGGTTCAAGGTTTTCCCTTGATATATCATGAACATGAGACACTGTTTCAAAAGAGGAAAGAAAAGCATTAATGGATAGGTGGTGCAGAAGCCCAATGATAGTGCAAATGTATTGGGCACAATACCCACGTTCAGTCCCCAGCACCAAATAACAACAATAATATACAGTGGGAACTGGCTCCTTTAGAACACTGTTACTTCTCTGTTTCAGGTTCTTCAACAGAGACTGACAGTAGGAAGTGAGGGTAGAAACACTACCTGGACAAGTGCCAGTGAAAGCAATTTGTGATTGCATGTCTGTTCTGCTCTCTCCTTCTTGGTTTGTTGTTCTGTTTTGTTAAAAAAAAAAAAAAGAAAGAAAAGAAAAAAAAGAAAGAAAGAAAGAAAGAAAGAAACTGTTTCTATGTGTAACAGCCCTGGCTGTCCTGGAACTAACTCCATAGACCAGGCTGGTCTCGAACTCAAGAGATTGGCCTGCCTCTGCCTCCTGAGTGCTGGGATTAAAGGGGTGAACTCAAGAATCTAGAGCCCAAAACCTTGAATAACCCAATCAATAAATGGGGTTCAGATCTAAAAAGGGAATTCTCAGCAGAATTATGAATGGCTGAAAGGCACTTGAAAAAGTGCTCAACTTCTTTAGCCATCAGAGAAATACAAATTAAAACAACTTTGAGATACCACCTAACACCTGTCAGATTGGCTAAGATAAAAATAAAATTTCTAATCTCAAAGTTGTTGTGAAGATCTTAAAATGTATCTCCATGTGTAAAAGACTTTTCAAATTTTTTTAAGCTTTTTACAACCTCGCTGCTAGAATATAAAAGTTCTCCACTAACTGCTAACAATAAAATATTTTTTACCAAGAAAAAGTGAATTGTACTTGATGATGAAGCCAGACACATTTTCCAAAGCTGAGAAGAAAATATGAATGTAAAGAATGTGTGGGTACCACTTCAGGTTAGCTGCACAGGCAATCTTGTAACTCTGATATATTTTCCACAGTTTGAGCTTATGCTTATTTTCCTTTTCCTAAAATTGTTTTTTCATTAATTCCATGGAGGCAGGGAGGCCATCATGCATGTGGATATTAGGTCACAACTTTTAGGAGTCAGTCTCTTCTTCTACCATGTGGGTTCTAGATATCAAACCCAGGTCCTTAGGCTTGCTGGCAAGTACCTTTATCTGATGAACCATCTCCATTGCCCAGGCACTTGTTTATTTTCTAAGAAACTAAGATATATCATGGATTGACAATCTCCTTCTGCTTCCTCATAAGGAAAACATCAATACATCTCTTTTTTTCATGAATGAAACTAAGTGGGTGAGTCCTGACAATATATTGCTTTAATTTCAATGCATGGTCTCAATGATTTTGAAAGTAAATATTCTTTATGTATTTCTTAACTTTTTAGAACTTTTAAAATATTATCTAGCAATAAAGTGTCACTTTGCAGAGAAGTCCCATTGTTTATAGGTGTGTTCTTTTAGGTTCCTTATTTCTATATTAATGCCTTGAACATACTGCTATAGTATGTATCTTTCTGATGTTCATGTACCTACATGCCTTCCAGGTATGTTATTATGTTATCAGGAAAGTATGCTATGATTCTCTAGAGAAACAGAACTGACAGAACACACACACACAGAAAATATTAAAATGGTTTACAAGCTTTGGTCCCGTTATTCTAAAAATGGTCTCCTGATGAAAAGTCCAAGAATCTAATACTTGTTCCATTCATGAGGGTAGATGTCTCAGGTGGTCTTCAGGCATATTCAAGAATCCTGAAGACATAGGCTCCAGTGCCAGTGAAGGAACTGACTTGACAGGGACAAGAAGTACAAGCAAGTGAAAAGCAAGAACTTCCTTCTTCCATGTGCTTATATAGCCTGCCACCAGAGGGTGTGGCCCAGAGTTAAGGTGGGGCTTTCCACCTCAGGTGATCTGAATTTAGGGTGGGTCTTCCTACCTCAAATGATCTAATTAAGGAAAATACCTCATAAGTGAGTGTACACAGATTCTTTCATTTTAGTTAATTCTAGATGTAATCAATTTGACAACTAAGAACAACCATGAGAGAGAAGATCATTCTACTGATATCTATGCCACCAAAATGCAAATAATATTTACCCTGCAAATGTCAGCCAGGTATAGTTATCTGCCTAGGAACATCACAATTTTATAATCTGGTTTTGAGTTTTCTCTACTACTCACAAAGATTGTGAAGAACCAGACTACCTCCATTTTAAGTTTAAATATAGTAAAAACTAACTCAGATCATTTCTATTTATGATTAAACCTCTGTTTCTCAAGGATTTGGCTTTGCCCCACCTGTAACCTTAACTGAAATAGTTCTGTACTACCTGTTACAGGAATGGAAATTATGGCTCTTGTTTTAAGAAGATGTTTATGATCCCCTTGGAACCCTACCTTTCTTTTCCCCAAAAGGTTGTTATAGCTACCCTGTTATGACTACATCATTGTGCCCATCTTACAGCCTGGCCTTTGTTTTACGAGGTCTTTAGGACTAACTTGTTATGATGTTCTGCTCCTGTAGCCCTGTCTATTTTACCCTTTGAATCCCCTATTTGGAAAATCACTAACCCTGAACTATAAAAGTCTTGCCTTCCTCATATCTGGTCCTGACCCCTGGAGCCCCCACCTTAGGGGGAGATAGCCCACTTACATAAATGAGTTTAATAAGTGTTGCCTATGTATGCATGGGTGTAGCACCATCCCCTAAAGCATGAACATTGAACCAGGGACGACTCACTTAAAGAAAACTGATTCCTTCTCCCCAGGAGCCATCAACTGTCTGGGTGGGGTCTCATGAGCCCCTTCCCATCTATTCTGGAATGTTGACTCCTTTGATTTTATGCTGGTCTTGTGCAGGTGAACTCAGCCATTGTCAGTTCATAAGTACATCCATCCTGTCACATCCAGAAAGGATCATTTTGCAGAAGTTCTTCCCAATCCCTGGTTCTTATGGTGCCCCTCCTCTCCCCGGTGTTCCCTAAATCTTGTGAGGTGGAAGGATCTTGATACAGTGGTCCCACTGATGACTGAGGATTCTATAGACGCTTGTTCTCTGTACTGGGACCTGTTATGAGTCTTTGTATTATGCTCAGCCCACTGCAATAGGAGTCATATTTTAGTTTGCAAATGATAGAAAAAACAAATTCTTGCTAGTGGAGTAGATTAGAAGGATACAGGAATATTTCCCATATCAGGGAAGGAGCTAAAGCTGCCTCTGGATAAAACTAAACAGTTCTCTCTTCTCACATCTTCATCTACTTCCCCGTCTTTGTTCTTATGCCAGCTCCAATGTTGATTCAACATCTCTTACACAGTTTGCGTCCTGTAAGCAAGAGTTCTCAGCATGCATTTCTCATGGCCCCCATATTGACAAAGATTAGTTCCATTCTCTAAAATTCAGTTTTGAGAATTCTCAAAAGATAATTCTAATCGTCCTCTTTTAGGGAGTGAGAAGGAAGAAAATAAAGTAATCAGGAATTCATTGCAAGAAGAATCTGCACGTTTTTCTGCATTAACCTTCTCTGATCCTGAACAGGATCATGTGATAATTAAAGGACCATGCAGCCCAGAGAGAAATTAATGCCCACTATGTGTCCAATGCAAAGTGCCAGCTCAAAATTTTTCACAAACATACTCTTCTGAGCCTATTTTACCATGAAGCAAGAATAATATAATCCAGCATGAGTGAGAAAAGATTTTTTAAAAAGACTAGAATATAGCAAGAATCAATCTGCCCAAAACAATACATCCGTTGAATATAACACACAAAAAAAACCTTTGTATCACTGTATATCATTTTTAGCATTGGGTTGTATACATTTTATCTTCCATTTAGGTTCAAATATTTCCTAAGAGGAAGGAGGGTCGTATTTCTTTGATGAGTGGTCTTAACCCAGCATTAGAACAGAGTAAATGTTTGTTGCAAGAATGACTTCAAGTCCACTCACTAAAGTGCACTGGTTTTCATTTGTACACTGTTAGTCTTTGGAGACATGAGACATGATTAGTTTTCTCTTGTATTCAAGCAAAGGTATGGGCTCCTCAATTATTTTGTGAGGAAAAGGTTCTTCCTCCAAATGCAGAATAAAAAACCTTCTGTAGTTAATACTGTTGGAAAAACTTGAGAAATAAAAAGAACAAAACTCTCTTTTGCTTTAAGGAATTGAATATTAGCTTGTTGGTGTAGTAATTCAGGTTTTGGATATATGTTCTGAATAGTTAATTCCACATGTTCTCCATATGCTGAAATAATAAACATTTTTAAAGTCGGCCCCTTTCCTTCTTCAGTTCTTCAGATCTATACCCATGATGTAAGCAGTGACTCTTCATGTGTATTTAATTACATGGAATTGGCTTGTGTATTTCTGTCTATTAATTACAGCACTCTAGAATTTATAAACTATTTCCTCCTCCACCCCATTTGCCATATTCTCACAATATTACTTACATGATCCTGATTTAGCATAACCAGAGCAAGGAAACATTAAAATGCACAAGCGAGGGGTTTTTAACCACATGAATTTTCAGGATTTTAGGTATAAAATTTTTTATTTCTCAAAATTAAAAACAAGTTAAACAACTCATGCATTTTAAGTAAAAACTGATGGTCTTTAAAACCCAAAGAAACATAAATGATATGGCTTATTTTATTCTTTGGGGCTGAAAACAAGTTAAATTTGTTTGTGGTATTAGAGAGTAAATCTAAGACTTGTACATGTTAAGCAAGGACTCCATGCTGAGTTTTACCTCCAGTTTATTAAATCATGCTTTCTCCCACTCCTGTTATGACTTCACCAGTCCTGTGTACTTGAAGGAATATAATATAATAAAGAACTCCCTTCATGATGAAAACTTTAAATTGAACTACAAAGCCTGCAGTAACTCATGTGGCAGAAATGGAGACACTTGCATCTCTTAATATAACTATCAGTCTTTTGAAACAATAGACCCTAAAGAATTCCCAAAAATCTCATGCTGGGAGAAAGAAAGGCGATTTCACGCAGTTCTAGCAACTTATCAGACCATCTCACAGGATGAAACTAAAGCCCAAATGGTGATTGGTTGGTGGTAGGATGGTGGGCAGATATCACTGCTTGCATATGCATGTCTTTGCTCTCTATTTAAACTTGGGTCTCACTTCACACCCTGAGAGACAGCAGGGTTGGGATGGAGGTGTGTTGGGTCTTTCTGTCCAAATGTGTCCACATTAAATAAATCACTTTTTTCTGCATCCCACTATTAATTTAGCTCTTTTTATTGGTTCACTGGGGACAGGTGGTTGGACCAGGGTTGGGACAAAGGCTGTGGCCCCCAAACTCGATGACACTGCTTGTGCTGCTTAATTTTGTTGATACATTGGAGTCACTTGAGAAAGGAAATCTCAACTGAGGAATGGCTTCCATAGACAAGTTTCTTCACATGTCTGTGGAGCATTTTTTTGATTGATGTGAAGCAGGCCCAGATCACAATAGGCCATGCTACCCCTGGGAGTGTGGTCCTGGCTTGCATAAGAAAGCAAAGGTAAGTGAGCTATGAGTGGCAAACCAGTAAGCACCATTCCTCCTGTTTTAATTAGGGGTTCTATTGTTGTGATGAAACACCATTGCCAAGTTAACAAAAATACTAGCCAGCACACACCCTCCCATCACAGTTTCAGATATTACCTTTAGGTTCCTGCCTTGACTTTCAGCTTTGGCCTTCCTTGATGATAACTTATAAGCCAAATAAATCTTTTCTTTCCAAGGCCATTTTTGATCAGTATTTTATGATAGCAATGGTAAGAAGTTAGAACACTTAGTTATTTAGAACACTTATTTATCCTCAAAGTTGGGAATAAATGACTAGCCTACTTTTTTTTTTTCATTCTTTTGTCAAATCAGCCCTTTATCATCTATGATAATCCAAATATTTGGTTATGAATATCTTTGGTTACTGGATAGCTATTTTCTCTGAATTGAAATGTTCTCTCCTAGCAGGAAGAGGGATTTTCACAAGACCCAATACATGAGTGTAATTTACAAGGCCCAAGAAGCTCCTGAAACTTAAGAGGATTCACAAGGCACCTCCAAAGGGTCACAAAGGTAACAACAGCTGAGGAGAAGAGACTGTCTCATCTACCTTATTGCCTGCATGTTGTATATAAAGTTCTATGGATACAGTTTTCATGAGCAGTCATCTAGGCTGGGGTAACATTTTGCTCCTATAACTTCCAATCCATATTCCCATAAGTAATTTCATATCTACTTATACACTAAGCAAGACCCTTTTTCTCACTCCCTTTTAAGATTGCATTGTACTGTGCTTTTCTGCTGGGTAGAGGAGTCCATAGTTATTCCGAGTGACTTAGGCCAGCATGTACATTGGGCTTCCATAGTTCATCTAAAAGGGAGTGAGAAAAAGAGCAAGCAAATGTGTTTACCTAGGTCACTTGCAAACAAGAGTAGCAAGATTTGTGCTGATCCAAAGTTCCTATGGCTAAATTAAGAGAAAGCTAAATGCTATGCTAGCAAGCTTCTGAGAAGTTTTAAAGCCTGAGCAACATTCATCCAAGACACTAATGTAACATGTGGCAAAGTGAAATGGTCCCAGAGCTGGGGAGCTTTTCCTAGGAATATGCTGTAAGTAATTAACTCCTCATAGACATCTCTGTAAGCAATATCTCAGCCATGCTGCTTTAAGTAACCACAATGAGATCACTGGGTCACTAAGCTGTACTTGTTTCTGTGGTCTGTCATCTGTGCCCAATTGGGGGGGAGGAATTTGTTTATATATACTCCAGAAAAGATACACAACCATGGTGCCCTTGGAAATGACTCAGTAGCATGTGACTTACCTAAAAACACAGATCTTCATTTTGCAGATGAGGTATCATTGTCACAATGAACTATGAAATTAATTCAAGTACTCATCCAAGTGTAAATATAAATTTAAAAAAAGGAGACTTCATGATTAACCACATTATGGAAAGGTCCAGTATGACCTTTAGGAGGCAGCTATATTTACTTTTATACATGAATTTTACTGACTTATTTTAAAAATGAGTTTTTACTGATTCTACCAAAGACATACACATACACATACACACACAGAGAGAGAGAGAGAGAGAGAGAGAGAGAGAGAGAGAGAGAGAGAGAAAGAGAGAGAGAGAGACAGAGAGAGAGATTACTATAACCTCCCATTTAAATTCTTAAATAAAGAAAATATATCTTGACATCTGAATCTACCAACCTCAAATATATTTCAAATATATTCTGCTAACCTGTATCTAAGCTGGCTTATTTTTTTTAAATGGTCTGCAAAGAGTCATATTTTTTCATTATCAGAATATAGACAATATTCAGGCATATCATTTATGACAATACATCTGCGTTAATGAAATCAATGTAGAAGGGTTGGCGGGTTAAGAGAGTTTTATTGGGCCAGGCATGATGGCACATACCTTTAGTTCCAGCACTCAGAAGGCAGAGAGGGGAGGTAGAACTATGTAAGTTTTAGACCAACCTGGTCTACATAGCATGTTCCAGGACAGCCAGGACTACATAGAGAGACCCTGTCTCAGTTTTACTGGCTTCTCCAAAAACATTTAATAATAACTCCATGATAGGATTGGTGCCTACAGTCAAGTTTAATGCTTCGACATAATGAAATTTAGGAGTTGGCTGCTTCAGAACTTTTTGTAAAGCTTGCAATGGAGTAGTTATACTGGAAGCTTTCCTGTAGGGCTTTTATTGTATTTACCACATATACTCATTGCTTTGAAATAGATTTGACAGGAAATTTCCTGGGAATGTCTTTGGAGTCAATGATGAGACTCAAGCTTCTCCATCCTTTCAATCCCTAACTATACACACCAATTTTCTTTTTAAAACTGATAATGTTAGATCTAAGGAGTGGACCTTAACTATTTTCTTACTTTCTTGTGTAATTCTGCCCTGTCGATTCTCATTTCAGTTGTCAAAATCTTTTCTAAAGTTTAAAAACAGCAGTACACACTCTGGATAATGACTAAAAACAAGCCACAGTATACACCTTTAATAGCAATTTTTACACAAGAAATGGGTCAGTTTATACAGAGCTGGCTCAACCAGTTTTCCATTTTAAGAACTGATTAGAAAAACAGAAATTTAATTTTAAACTTACTTATAGTTTGCTTACCGTAGAATGAACAGATACAAAATACTGCTTAACTTATCAGACCTCAACCTGACCCTGGATTCTGTCTGATTCAATCCTGGCATGAAACCAGCAACATCCAATAAACTGGAGGAAATTTGAGAAAGTAGATCAATTGAGACTGTGGAATGGATAATTAGCTAGTTTAGAATAACCAAACTGTCATAAACTAAGGAAAATTCTAAATTTTAAAAATTTGTTACTTAATTTCATTCACAGTTTTTACAGTTGCCTTTGATTCAGATGCCAACACAAAGTGCTTAGTAACTAGTCATAAATAAAAAGATACGTTCCAAACTCAGATTACTATGGACTCATATAAAAGAACAGTATTATGCAACCCATCATTGTATCTGACACAGACTTATGTTGATATATATGTCTCATTTGTTTCTTATTGAGTAATTTCATAATTATGTTTTAGGAAAACATTGCTACTTACCACATTTATTTTTTTTTTTTTTAGGACAGCCAGGACTACATAGAGAGATGGTGTCTGAAAATACCAAAAAGAAAAAAAAAAAGAAAAAAGATTCAACTGTCCTCCAAATACATCTAATGATAGCTTCAGAATAGAATGGTCAGCCACAATCAAGTTTTAAATTTTCCATATAATAAAATTTTTGGAAGTTTCTATAGACAAAAACATTTCAATATTTCATTCAAAGGTAATTGAAAATAGTTAATGAACCTTCCTTCCTGTCCTTTTGTCTGGAGGCAGTCATGAGAACCTCGAAACAACTAACTGAGACTTCCAGGGAGGAATGGTGAATTCTAGGAACCTCCACATGGTATGGTGAGTGAGGAAAACCAACAGTGTTCTTAAGGGAGAAACAGTCCAGGAGTGGCAGGATCCCAAAGAGTATCCCTGAAAAGTCTAGAGAGAAATACGGAGAAAATGAGTAAGAGAGTCAAGGGAAAAATCCAACTGGACACTGCTTGCCAGAAGCCATGCAAAAGGAAGGAAGGAAGGAAGGAAGGAAAGAAGGAAGGAGGGAGGAAGGGAGGGAGGGAGGGAGAAAGAGAGAGAGAACTAAAGAAAGAAAGAAAGAAAGAAAGAAAGAAAGAAAGAAAGAAAGAAAGAAGACAATGAAAACAAGGGCTGAGGTTTGGTTATGGCACTCACTTGGAATCCTTGAGCAAAAGAGAAGAGTAGAGGCAAGTGAATTGCTAGGGTTCACTCACCAGCCAGCCTAGCCTACTTGGCAAATTCCAGGCCATTGAAAGTCTCTCTCTCTCTCTCTCTCCCTCTCTCTCTCTCTCTCTCTCTCTCTCTCTCTCTCTCTCTCTCACACACACACACACACACACACACACACACACACACAGAGGGGGAAAAAAGACAAGGAATTGTGCACACAGCTCCAGCTATAGCTGGGAGGCAATGACAAAAGGCTCATTCAACAGGTAAGCTAGACATCTCTTCTGAAGAAAAATTGACACATCCACCCACAGGTCAAACGTATTGCTCTTGAAAGTCTGAAATTTAATTGAGGTTTTGGTGTGACAGCGGTTCACCCATCTCAGTTTCCTTTTACTTTTTATATCATTTTCAAAGCCTTTCTCAGCTCTTCTCTTGGTATTTCCTATAGAATATAAAATGGGACTGTGTGTTTTTCCAGGGTTTTAAATAGAGAGTGGATAAGTACAAGCACTAAATTTCTTGTTTGTCTATCTATCACAGGAAGGATCTAGATCTTCTTCTTTCTCAATCACAATGATGCCCTTTCCTTCATTCTCTTATAAACACATAGAACAATTGTTCTTTCTCCAAAATTCACTCACCTTCTCATTGTAAACAAAATTTAAAAGGTTTGTTTAGGAATTACAGCTGTTAAAAATAATGACATCATGAAATTAGCAGGCAAATAGATGGGACTTGAAAAATCATCCTGAGTGAGGTAACCCAAGTCCAGAAAGACAAATATGGTATATACTCACTTACAAACGGATATTAGTTGTAAAGTAAAAGATAATCATGGTATGGTCCACAGACCCAGAGAGGCTAAGTAAAAAGCAGGGCTTAAGAGGGGATGCAAGGATCTCCCTGGGAAGTAGAAATAGAAGAGATTTCAAAGGTGTACTGGGAGCAGGTGAGGTTAAGAACAGAGAAGATCAACTGTAGGGTCAGGACTAGGAGAAATGACTAGAATTGAGGGTTTTTCAGGAACAAGGTAGAAACCTAATACAATAGAAACTCCATGGAGTATACAATAGTAACCCTAGCAAAAACTCCTAGTTATGGAAGAGAGGAGAGCCTGAATACCCATCTTCTGTAACCAGGCAACCTCTCAAGTGGACGGATTGAGACACCTACCCAACCACAAAACTTTCAACTTACAGTGTCCTGCCTGCAGAGTAACAAGAGCCTAGCAGAATCATTAAAGAGACCAGAGAGACTTCATCCAATAACCAATGGGAGCAGATGCAGAGTTCCACAGCTAGATATTAGGTAGAGATCCGGAAGTCCCGTGGAGAAGGAGTAGGGAAGGATCAGAGGAACCAGAGTTGTCAGGAACTCCAGGAGAACACAGCCCACAGAATCAACTGACCAGGACTCACAGCAGCCTGTAAGGGTCTGTCTTAGGGTTTTTATTACTGTGAAGAGATTCTATGACGACTGCAACTCTTACAAAAGAAAGCCTTTAATTGAAATTACAGCTTACAGTGGTTCAGTCCATTATCATCATGATGGGGCACAATAAAATATGGCAGAATTTTGGTGCTGGAAAAGGAGCTGGGAGTTCTAAATTTTTGATCCACAGGCAACGGAAAGTGAACTGAGATACTAAGTGTGATTTAAGCATATGTGAGACCTCAAAGCCCTCCTTCGTGGTGTCACACTTCCTCCAACAAGGCCACATCTACTCCAATAAAGCCATACCTCCTAATAATACCACCTCCTATGAGCTTATGAGGGCCAACTTCATTGAAACTAGCACAGGGTCTAACCTAGGTCATCTACATATATTTTATGGCTAAGAATCTTCATGTTATTGTGGAATTCCTAACAGTGGGAGCAGAAGCTGTTGCTGACTATTTTGCCTTTTCCTCTTATTGGGTTGCCTTGTCCAGCCTTGATGTGATGATATATATACCTGGTCTTATTGTCACATGTTGTGCCATGTTTTATTGATGTACCTGGGAGGCCTGCTCTTTTCTGAGGGGATATGGAGGAGGGGTGGATCTGGGCAAGGGGAGAGGTGTGGGAGAGAGAGTAGAGGATGGGAGGGACAGAAAATTATGGTCAGGATGTAATATATGAGAGAAAAATAAAAAGAAAAGATGGCAAGAATTTGCTCTAATGTCAGAGTTTCAGAGTATTCAGAGTCAAATATTAGTTCTACCACTTAGCCACTACATGACCATTAAAAAATTAGCTTTCAGTGCCCTGAAACAAGAGAGGATAGGTAGGTAGGTAGGTAGATAGATAGATAGATGGATGGATGAATGGATGGGTGGATCAATAGATATGGTAAATATTAATGTTTGTTATAAAAATAAAATAAGATATTTATAATGCACTTGAAATAATAATATGCAAAATATTATTAAAATTTTTTCTGTTTTCAAATCCCTCCCCCATCTTTAAGATATGAATGTGGATTTTAAATTTATAAAGTTTAAATCTACTATTCCATGGCTTAAAATATCTCCACATCCAAGATAGGAATGTCAATCATCTATTACTGTGTTTTAAAAAAAAATCTGAAACTGTCAACATAAAAAGTAAAAGTTTTTATTGGGCTCATGATTTCAGGAATTTCAGTCTGCAGTTGTTAGGCAGTTGTCTCAGCTTGAGGGACATAGAATATCCTGGAATGAGTTTGTGACAGAAGAAGTCAGTTCCCCACATGACAGACAAGGCTATGGTCCTAATCTCCCCTTTAAGGGCACCTCCTCAGGAACCTAGCTTGCTTTCTCTAGGGCCCACCTCTTTAAGATCCTACTGTCATTGCCCAGTAGTGTCAAGGACTTGAAGATGAAGCCGTCAACACATGGGTCTTTGAGATATAGTCAAGATCCAAAGTATGCCAGTGTAACAGATAAGACTGAACAGGCAGGCCTGCAGAACAGGAAGAGAGGAGAGGGCTGTGGGAATATGCCTAGAGACTATCATAGCTGCTACCCAGAGTGAAACATATCACTGCCTCTATAATATGATGCTGGTATTTCTAGATTTTCCAGTTTCACAAGAGAAACCAGAACTCTCGAAATTACATAATCCCAATGTAAAAAAAAAATGTTGACAGTTAATCCAAGCTCTTTTGCAATAATTTTTGCTTAAAAGATGTCAGGCTATCAAAATGGATGAGTGGGTAAAGGCGTTTACTATACAGATCTGACAGACTTAATTCCATCTTGGTAACCCAATTAGAGATGGAAGTAGAGAACCCACTATACAAAGTTGTCCTCTGACCACTACAGGAACACACATGTACACACAGACAATAAATAAAATAAGACTTAAGAAAAGATGAATAGTTTTCCTTTTAGCAATCCTGAATTGCCTACATCACTTCATCTTGGAGTCGGACCTTATATAATTTCCCCCATCCACGTTGGCATGTCAACTGATGTTGTTGCTGTCGGTTCATGCTTAGATAACCATATTGTTGAGATGTCACTGCTTCAGTTTCCTTTTCATATATTGAAGGCATCATCTCACAGCAAACGTCCTGGTCCTTTTAAATCTTAAAATCTTTCTGTCCCATTTTCTGTGATGGTATCTGAGTCTCTGGTGTAGTAGGAGTTGTGTTGAGATGTATCAATTGGGATTGGGCACCCTATGGTAGTTGTTCTCTGCATTTTGATTCCTGTAATAATCTTTGTCTGCTATAAAAGAAGCTTCTTTGATGATGTGTGAGAACTGCAACTACAGTTACCTGAGGGGGTCAAAGTAAGTGTCTAGAATGCGGTTAGGAACTGTGTTAGTTTACTCTTCTTCAGAGGTGAGCCCTCTGATAGGTTATCTAATCCCAAGTGGTTAGCCTTGAATTTATACACATATGTATAGGCAACATTAAATAGGTTTAGCAGGGTGTGTGTGTGTGTGTGTGTGTGTGTGTGTGTGTGTGTGTGGTCATGAATTTGAGAGGAAGTGAGGAGGCATAAGAGGATTTGGAGAGGGAAAGGAGAAGTGTGTAAATGATGTAAATAAACTACTCAAAAGAAACTAAAATAAACAAAGAAATAAGTAAGTAAGATAAAAATAGCAATTTCTACTTTCCAGGTCGTCTGCTGGCAACTCGTTTGAAAACAGACTTAATAAAAAGAAGTGAGTGCTACACCCAATAGTGAACATAACTGATCAAAAACTTAACCCATATACAATTCATGTATTTGGGGCAAGGAAAATAACTCAGTTGGTAAAATGCTTGTCTGGGAAGCATAAAGACCTGAGTTTGAACCCTACAATCCACATTTAAAATGTTAGATTCACTAGTTCTCACTTATAATTTCAGTCCTAGAGAGACAGAATGGCTAAGTGGCTGGGACTAGCTACTCTACCAGCCTAGCCTGCTTGCCAAGTTCCAAGGCAATTCAAGATACTTTCTCAAATCACAGATAGATGGCAACTAAAGAATGACACCCAAATTGTTCCTTTGTTTCCATGTGTATGTTCATATAACACACACACACACACACACACACACACACACACACCCCTCAGATCATTCATTCCCAATCCAAAGATCTCTGATATCTTTCTCTGTGGTTTTAATGTTCCCTAAGGACTAATGAGTTTGAACACTTAGTCCCTGTTTTTCAATGCTTGGTGACTGTGCCTGTTTTGAAGCTTGTGAAACCTGTAAAGTATCTCTGGAGAAAGTGAGTCATTGGGGACCGTTTTGAGGTTTATGGAGTCTAGACTCACCTCCAGGCTGCTGTGTGCTTCCTCACTAAAGTCACAATAAACCAGCTACACCATACTCCCATTACCTGCCTTCCCTACTCTGGGTTAGGGTTAGGTATCCCATTTAAACTGCAAACCAAAATAAATATTCCCTTATTAAGTTGCATTTAGTAGGAGCATCAAGAGAAACAACTAATTTGTTCCCTTCCTTGTACCTCTAATCAGTCTCTTAATGGGGTGTTATATTTTCTACTATATTCTGGTGGCCACGATGCTGATAGAGCCATCTTTTCTCAGATCACGATGACATCTTCAACCCTTAAAGTCCTTCAAATCATCTCACTCAAGACATCAACACTACATTTACCACCTGCCATTCAATCCTTTGGTCTCAATCTCTTTCCTCTTGCCCTCCTCTGGCCAGGTCCATCTTCCTTACTCCATGAGCAAACTACACTACCCAAGACAAATTAGCCACCAACCTCAGCACTCCTTAAAGTAATAGAGACATGAGTAATGCTAGGGATTAGGAGCAGCACTCACCTAGAAGTGCTCTTGTAAGGATTAAATGAATTAGTGCAAATTAAAGGCAAAGCCTTTCAAATTCTAGTTTTTTATTAATATACCCACACTACTAGCTCTTCCAGACACCAAAAATGTCTTTAAAATGGTATTGGTGTATAATATTCTCTTCCTCCAAAATATTAATAAGACTAATGAATATAAGTAAGTGGAGAATCTGAATAATCAAATAAACTTGCCAATAAAGCAGAAATAGAGCCAAATGTAGTGAGCGTGTTCCAGATCATTTAGGCTCTTGGAACAGAAGCAGGAAATGATTGTGGAAAGTTAGGCTTCTGTTGATAAATAGTGATTTAAGAGGCTTATGACTAGAGGAATTAGAGCCAGATTCCCTGAATAGGTTACCATAACATCTACAAAGAAAGGGGCTTTAAGAAGTTACAAGAGCCAGACATCAGGCCAGACATGGCTCTGGCCATGCAAGAGCCAGACAAAGGTGCAGGCCTTTGATCCCAACACTCTGGAGGCAGAGGCAGGCAGATCTCTGTGAATTCAGGGCCAGCCTGGTCTAACAGGGACACCCAGAACTACATAGAGAGACCCTGTCTTAACAAAATGAACAAACAAAAAAGTTACAAGAAACATTGAAGCTAAAAAGCATAAACAGGACAAAACAGAGTGAAAAGGGAAAAAAATCCCTCAACTTCACACACAGCATTAAGAAAAACATAATCAAAAATGTACAGTGTCAAGGGATCAGTATTGGCTCAGGACACCCCAAAACCAAGTTCTCAGTACAAAGGAGATTTATTTGCTCAGGAGAAATAAAGACAGCGGAATAAGAAACAAAGACAGACGATAGAGGACAAGGGAGAAGGGGAAGGGAATAAAGAAGAGGGAGGGAGGGAGGGGTATTTGTCCCTTGAAGACAAAGGGCTGACTCAGCATAGAGAGGAGACAGAAATGATGCATAGGAAAATGGTAGTTTACAAAGGTAAAGGGGGAAAACAATGAGGTGTTTAATTTCATTGGACATGTTAATTAGGTGAGTCAAAGGGGGCTTTTGGTTACTAGACTTCAATACTTTGATAGCTGAGTCTTGGCAGTCAGCCTCAGGAGGAGGCATCACCAAATAACGGAACAGACCTTGATTCTTGATTGCTAGTTTTAGGAATATAGTCTAACATTCCTAAGGATTCAGAAGGAATGAGGAGAAGGCAAAGCCTGCCAGGTTTATTTTTGCTATGCTGGAGCTGGCTGGGATCTCTTCAAACAGACTGCTTATTCTTTTTCCTGGTTACAATAAGAAGGGGAGTGATAAAATTGTGTGTGTGTGTATGTGTGTGTGTGTGTGTGTGTGTGTGTGTTCACATAGAATGCTGGGGAAATTTGTTTCCTTTTAAATAAAAAGAGTAGTGAAAAGAGAGAAATACAGATTGAAAAGATCCAATATAATGAAAATTGCAGATATCAGAATGAGAAAGATAAATAGCTGCAAAGTTACATTAGTGCAGAAAGACAAGAGTCTTCCCATATGAAATAATCTTAGACAATCTCCCAGTGACATCCTTGTGAAACACATCAAAAAAAAAACTTAATGAAAATGTATAAACATTATTTGCAAAAACAAAATGATAGGTTTTTTCTTACAAAAATAAAACTTAAAAAAAAGTTCAACCTTAACTTACATGTTTACAGAAAATAAAGAATTCTATATACACCCAAACTATTTTATTGAACTTCTAGGCATATCAGGAAGCAACTTTCTGATATGTGACAAGACTTTTTCTAGGGAGATACAAAATATATATGTCAACTCACCTCAGATAGGAAGCCCATGACAGACCAAAGTACGATTACCACCAAAGTCCAACTTAGCGAATCAATGAGTTTTATTGCGGTTATTTACAGCGATATAAGTGAGGGGTTATGTACAGGAGCAGAAATGGCTCAGAGACAGCTGCATCATCAAAGCCCATCCAGCATGGGTGACAGCTCACAAAAGCTGGGAACTGAAGCATATTGCTCAGTCTGTAGGCAGTTCAGCAGGTTTCAGAGTGTGCTTTCTGGGTGCCTTGGTTGGTCTGAATCTTGTCCAGGCAGCCCAGCTGGTTTCTGCTGCTTTGAGGTTGCCCAGCTGGTTTCTGCTTCTTTCAGGCAGTTGGACTCCTCTGAGAGTCTTCCTTGCCACTGGCTCATCTGAGAGTGACTCTCAGCAGTCTTTATTGTTGACTCTTGGGAGGAACGGAGCCTAATCAATCTGGTCAATTTCAGGGACGTCCAGAAGTTATTTTGAGTCGCTTACCTGATGGCTTAAGATACTTTCCATGTCAGAGAAGACTGCTACACAACACTTTCAGGCTTGCAAAAGTTCAGATCTATTTTTTTATTATTACCTAACAAATTCCCACAAGGTTAAGAGCTTAACATAACACACACTTGTTATTCTACAGTGTTTAGGGGTGTGGAATCTAGGCCTGAACTAGAATGTCTGGTTTTGGCTGTGATTAAGATGATGGTCTCAGGCTGGAGAGATGTCTTAGTGTTAAGAAGGTGGTCAAAGAAGACATCATCTAAGGGCTCCAGTGGGAAGTGATCTGCTTCCTGGCTCTTCATAGTTGGCAGGATCTATTTGCTTCTGGGCTTTGAAATGAAAATGATAGTTCCTCAAATACTTTAGAGGCCATTCACTGGTTCTGTCTCTCTTAACAGAGTATAGCACACATGATATTTTGCTTCATTAAAGGCAACAGGAAAGTCTATTCTACTCAGAAATTCCCATCTCTCTGCAACACCATTTTATGTAAATCATATTGACTGGAAACTCAAAATTGTCTTAAAATTTTTAACAGTATTTTTCATACCTTATGAAGGGCTCTATTAAGCCTGAGCATGGCAAATACAAACATGTTTCAGGGAAGCCTTGCCCTTCCTCCATTCCCTTTGCCTTGCTAAACTATTAGGTTAAATACATAAAGCTAGCCACCAAGGTCTATTCCCTTATTTGACCACTGACCTCGAAGGCTGACCACCAAGGTTCAACTATCAAAGTATTGAAGTTCAACAATCAAAATTCCCCTTTCGGCTATCATAATTGACATGTCCAATCAAAACAAATCAACTCATCCTAACATGAGGTTTTCCTTTTTTCCCTTATAAACTATATTTGCCTATGGGCCACATCTGTGTCCACTCTAGCCAGAGGAAATCCTTTGTCTCTCTAGGGACAACATATCTCTTCCTCCTCTCCTTTCTCTCTCTTTCTCTTCTCTGTTACCAATTGTCCTCTATCTCCCACCTCCCTCATTTTTATTTTTGTTCCTTGTGTTCTTGTTTTTCAAGTAAGAGTTTCTTTGTATAGCCTTGGCTGTCTTGGAACTACCTCTGTTGTAGATGAGGCTGGCGTTGTGACCTGATTATCTCTGTCTCCTGAGTGCTAGGTTTAAAGACATGCACCACTACTGTCCAGCTGTGTCTTTGTCTCTTCTTCCCTGCCCTTTGTCCCTCTGGGGCAGATACATCTCCTTTATGCTGAGCATTTGGTCTTGGTGTAAGTCTTGTGATGATTCTGGCCCTTTTACCTT
Organism: Sigmodon hispidus; assembly: GCA_004025045.1. Lineage (NCBI taxonomy): Eukaryota > Metazoa > Chordata > Mammalia > Rodentia > Cricetidae > Sigmodon > Sigmodon hispidus. The sequence goes on along the minus strand of PVIH01005738.1, from coordinate 73,323 downwards.
ATACCACAATATTCTTCAAAGAAAGTTACTACCTCTTAAAAAATAGGATTGTCCTAATGTGATCCAATCTATATGCAATACAAGATCCAGGACCTTTCTATACTTAAAGTCAACCCTCTTGTAACTGACTGAAATAGAATTGGGGTATTTGTTGTATCTGTGGCTCAGTAAAGCACATTTACAAAAAAAAAGTTAAATAAAAATGAAAGGAAATGGGGCTCCAAAGAACAAACATAAAGAACTACTTGTTTTACACCTGCTGTACATATAAAGAAAAGAATCTGCTCAGGACCCCCAAGAGCATGTTCTCAGCACAAAGGAGATTTATTTGCCTCAGAGGGACAGACAACAGGGAATAAGAAACCAACACGGGAGATATGGAATGAAGAAGAAGTTGACAAGGGAAAAGGAACAGTGGTATTTGTCCCAGAGGGACAAAGGACGGCCTCTGGATAGACTGGATGTGGCACATAGGAAAATGATGGTTTATAAATGTAAAGGGGTAAACCTCACATTTGGATGAGTTGCTTAATTTTATTGGGCAAGTTAATTAGGTGAGCCAAATGGAGCTTTGGATTGCTAGACTTTGATACTTTAATGGCTGGACCTTGGTAGTCAGCCTCAGGAGGAGGGACTGGCCCAATAAGAGACCAAATAGACTTTGGGGGCTAGCTTTAGAAATGTAATCTAATGGTTTTTAGGAAGGCAGAGAGAACTGGGGAGAAGGGCAAGGTCTGCCAGAGTCATGCACACTCAAGCTGGCCAGAGTTCCTTCAATACGTGATTGCATAGGAGCATTTATTTTCATACCACTGAGTGCAAATTCCTGAGACCCATATGATGTTGATGTTCTAATTAAAGCAACAGGGAGAAATGATCACTAGAGGGCACAGCTGGGTCATTCTCAGATGTATCAATAAAAGGAAATGTCTTCAATTTTATATCTAAAAGGAATTTATACTGACATTTTATTTTTAAAGCACACAGATAAATATGTTGATTTTCAAAAAGGTAAAATGCCCATCCTACATTCTTGATACAGATAACTTAGGAGCATGTGTGTGTGGGGGGGGTGCATCAGCAGATTAGATATTGTTTTATTTCTAGATTCCAATGTTATTTACATGTTTTATTTTATATTATGGTTTCCAAGTCATATCTATGACTTATCATGTAAAACAAAGTAATATATCTACTCATTTTAAAGTTCTATTGTATGGCTCAGGCTTATTGCTAGCTAGCCCTTGTGTCTCAATTTATTTATACAAATCTATGTTTTGCCTCATGGCTCTAGGCTTACACCTCTCTCTCTCTCTCTCTCTCTCTCTCTCTCTCTCTCTCTCTCTCTCTCTCTCTCTCTCTGTCAGTGGCAGCTTGCAGTATCTCTCTGACTTGGCCCTCTTTCCCTTTTATCTATACTTGGATTTTGCGCCTGCCTTATAAGCTGCTTTTCCATAGGCCAAAAGAACTTTTTAATTATCCAATGTTAATTCACAGCATAAAAAAGACATCCCATATCATTCTGTTTCAGTGTTTTTTGTTTTGTCTTTTCTACCCTCTAGCTTGCATTGCAGACACCACTTCCTTGATGGTATATACCCATTTCTTTTAAGCTTCAACTAGTAACTAAACTTTGGAAATAATTTTAAAAAAAAAATTCAACAGCCCAGAAGATCATTACAGTGCTACTATGATTGTTGAATTCTAAGATCTTACTACTTTATATAGAACTTTCTGTTTTCAATTAAATTTCCTGTTGTGTTAAAGCAGCAAGAACTTTCTTTGTGGCAGTTTTTCACATACAGCCGTAAGGTGTAGTATGGAGATGGGCTGCAGAAAGGCCTGTTGGCAATGCCACCTAACTCAGTTCACCAACCAGCAGCTTTTACTCCTTATATCTAACTGAAGACTCTTGAATATCTGAGCAATGTGAGAAAGGATAGAGAAATGTAAAGCAAAACCAAACCCTCATTTTAAAAATACCTTTAAAATGTGAGTGGCAAGGTGGTTAAGTGGGTAAAGGCAATTGTCCAATAGTCTTGGTTCAGTTCTGGAAATCACACGATGGAAGCAGAAAATCAACTTCCTCAAGTTTTCTTCCGATCTTCACATGTGTGCTGTAGAACAAGCACAGCACACACGGCACAGGCACACACATGCATACAAAATAAGTGAGTAATAAAATTTAGAATTTTACAATCAAGCTAGAAAGAAAAAATAAATGGAGAGAAGTATGAGTAATGAGTGGCTACTTTGTTGACCACAAAATTATGTTTAATAACCTATGCTATGAATTTGTAGAATGTCATTAATTTTAAAAGGCTGACTCAGTCTTCTTTGTAGATTTGTACACTGGTGGGCTGCATATGCTCCAGAGGATGGCCCTACACCCATGAGCATGTGGGCAGCACTAATTGAACTCAGAGGCTTATTAATAGCATCAAAAAGAGAATATGAAGTTGGGAGAGGAGGTGGAGGCACTACTGTGTGGTGAGAGAGGTAGTGGTGGATAGGTAGGATGGCTATGTACTATGTACATATATGAAACTTCTGCAAAGAAAAATTTTTTTAAAAGAAAAATATAACTCATTGTCACTTCACATGTTAAAATGGGTTTGACACATTAGTGTTAGCTGTGACATATTTGGAAGTTCTGATGGGATGGATTATAAGCTTTGCATGCACTCTTTAGTGCTCTGGAATTCACATCCTTTACATGTAAAAAAGTAAAAAGAAGTGTGAACCACTTAGAGCTAATGTAAGGATTATATTTTGGGGTAGCATATTGCAACTATTTAGTGATAATGGGTGTTTGTACAATAAGCATATATGAAAATGTGTTTGAGATTGTTTCAATGGAAAATCTCATCACTGAGGATCCATATTGGGTGTTCTGTTAAACAGAAAACAAATATGAATCATTAAGTAATTACTTATATGCATTTATTATCTAATATGGATAGTAACATTTATACTACAGATATTCAGTTGTCTATCTGTGGTATACATATACAGATACAAATAATTAGAAGTAAATACAGCCTTTAAAATTTGACCATCAGGGCTCTATATGTAGGCATGTATCACTTAATAATAGGACATATTAAGAAGATGTTATTTGATTCATCATTATGAGAACACCATAGAATGCACTTACACAGATTTATAAGGTACTGCAATACCAGTCTAAGCTATATTAGCCATCATTATTTAAAGCCTCTCCACTACTGACCAAAACACCATTACATAGTTCATAACTGTATACAATATTAACTAATCAGCCAGTGGTGTTGAAAGATTCTACAATGGTGGTGTGTGTTTTGTCATGGGAGATGAAAACCACATAATTCACATTCTTAAGTATTTTGCAATACAGAAGTCAAACCATAATAGGAACTTTTTTTCTGACGAGGATCATGAATGTGTGCTTTGACTAAGACAGAGCTGTGATGAAATTTCTGGCTCTCACTTCTAGTTGTCTGTGTGTCTGTGTGTCTGTGGGTTTGTATGTGCCTGTATGGAAATCCTGCTATCTACCTAAAGCTGTCTCTTTTTCTCCCTTGTAACTTAAAAGAATTCCTGATTAGATATCGTTACAAATAGAGAATAGTTATAGAAGTTTCCATTTCTTTTATTGTTGCTCAAATTTTCATTCATGGTTTGTGTGTAAATTTTAGTATTATTGTAAGCATTCCCAAGGGCAAGATGAGCTAAAAAATCCAACAGACATCTCCGTCCCTGTGTCATCATGAAGTAGACATGCAGTGATCATGATAACCATGTCCACTATGTCCATTGCTCCCCCCCCGCCATAAACCCAGTTTTATATGTATATGTGTGTGTATATATATATATATATATATATGGCCCGCATTCACCAGAAGTGTAACAGAATTGCAACTATGCCCCTGGGTGTGGCTATGCAAACATGGGCCCACCCACTCTCTTAAAGAAAGTGCTCACACAAGCCTCCCTCCCACCCCCCTCTCCCTTTCATCCCGCACCTCTGCCTGCTATTCTGCTAATAAACTCTAGTGTGGTATTCCCGGTGTTGAGATTCCATTCACGCTCCATGTGCAAACAACTAACAATTATGACTACTTACTTTCATATGTATAATGTTTTACATATGAAAATATTCTTTAAGAATTTCATAGATATGTACAATGTATTGTGAACATATCTAGTCTCCATTTCTCCCTCCAATTCTCCTCAGACCATTCTCTAATACAAACCCCTCCCAATTTCATGTTATCTTCTTTTTATCAATAACCTCTGAATCCAATTGATGGCTATGGGTGTGGGACCATATACTGGTACATGACAATGTACCACTGGCCACAAACCCAAAGAAAAATTACTCTTCTATGGCCATCAACTACTAATAGCTTTTCAAATAGGGGTAGATGAATCCCTAGGACCTATTATGTATGTGCATAGATTTCCGATCCTTCCTATATTTCTGAATAGTTACCTCCTGTGGTAGACACCTCTCTAATCCTTTTCCTTTCGATTGATAATAGTGTCCTTATTTGCTCAGATGACCCTCCTGTTTTTCATTCTTATGTTGATCACAACTCTCTGACCTTCATAGATTGACTGTGGGTGATTCTGTCCTCTGATATTCCAGACTGATTTTCTAAGGGAATGAAATTTTCTAGAGCATGAAAAAGCTAGTTAATATTAAATCATTTTTGAATTTTTTTTAACCTGGTAATAATGTATTATGAGGAGTTCTGTTCCTTTAAACACTTTATTTTATCTATTATAACAACACTTTAGATGACTGTAAAATAATCCTTTGTATTTGTATGCACTGCTTTGCCTACCCACTACCATACCATGACTTGTTTTGATCCTATTTTTTACTATATGTAACAGCAATTAACACTTTTTGACAAAATCTATATGCAAACACTTCTGAAGTACAAATTCTGAGAATAGTTTTAAAAAAGAGCATTTAATCAAAATCTTTAGAAAATTTAAACCAATTTCCACTTACCCCCAGCAATTGCTTTAAACACAGCAACTAACACATGCTATTTATCAGTTGTTTCATAGTAAGTTAGAGTTTCACTTAGAGGACAAGTAATTTTTATTTTAGTGTAGTAAGAGACAAGCACACCGTAGTGACAGCTTTGTATAGAGCTCTTCAAAGCATCCCAGTATGATCCCCACTTCCATTTTCTCTCTCTTTTGTTTCCTCAATTCAGTTTTGACTTTGTTTGGGGGGGGTAACTTTCAGTTTTCTCCTGTAAAAACCATCTCTGCCATCACTGAATGCACCCACTCCATGGGACCTCAGTAGAGTCTAATTCCTGAAGGAACAGGCATTGAAAGGGATCTTATTCTATTTTCCCAAAAATAATTATAATCTTGTTTGATTGAATGCAATAGATAGACCTAGAGATGTCTGTAAATACTCCACGTTCTTTCCATTTCGTTCTTGTTCGTCATCTTCCTTCTTCCCCCCCCCCACCCTCTGTGTTTTTATTCATGTGTTATCAAGGGTTTGATGGTTTGATTCATGTGGAAGGCAGAGCTGAAAGTCAGGTGTCTTTCACAGTTGCTTCCAATCTTATTTTTACTAAAGAGATTAGAGATTTTTACTAAATCTAGAGTTCTGCAATTGGGATATACTGAGCCCTAGCACTGGGATTGTAGGTACATGCTACCATAATCAGCTTTTGCATTGGTGCAGGGAATTTCAACTCATAATCCTCATGTTTACAGAACAAGCACTTTATACAAGAACCTATCTTTCAGTCCTCCATTCTTCTTTTGGTAGTGTCGTCTCATACCGCCACATTCTCCTTTCTCCTTTTTGCCTGTCAGGAAATGCCTCCATGGTTCTCTGTGGTCCCATGAAAGCTTCTCCATTTTAGAAACTCCTACACACTGTGGATAGAAATAATATCCAGTCTTGATTTATAACAGTGCCAACTTTCAAAAACAGAAATTGATCCAAGGAGTAGATTGGCCTTACAAGAAGCCTTGACCCTTCTTATGGCCCAATCTACACATTTTGGGAGACAACAGCTGCCTTCCTGTGGCAACAAAATTGTGATTTCAAAGCTGGGTGCTGCTAGCAGCCATCTTCGGCAGCTTCACAGAGAAAGCTCTAGAAAACAATGAGATGGATACAGCATGGAAACAAAGATGAACCAACAGAGAGCCAGTAAAATCATGAACCTCCCATCTAGCAGCATTTGATTTCAAAGCTACAAATGGCCTCTAGGGAAAAAAAAATCTTGTTTTTAGCAAAAGATGATTTGATGGGTTTTCTGACTCTAGTAATGAAGAGTCTTTATTGATAAAGTTATATAATCAGCAGTATTATCAATGGATGATGAATTCATTGAAGAGAGGTATACAGTAATAAAATATGTGGCAGGAATTTGTAACCAATCAATACAAAATATTCCTAAGAAAGCTGTTTTATTTTGGTGTTTGTTTCAAGACAGAGTCTCACTATGTAGCTCTGACTGTCCTGGAATTGACTTTGTAGACCAGGCTGACCTCAAACTCATAGACAGCCACCTGCCTCTACCTCCGAAGTGCTGGGATTAAAGATGTGTGCCACCATGTTTGCTTCTAAACATACATGTTCCAGTGAACTGTCAACTTGACATAGAGTAGAGTCATCTGGGAGGAAAGTCTTAATTTGGAAATTTCCAGGATCAGAATGGCATGTATGTGTGGGACTATATTAATTGTTAACACATGAATCAAGGTACAACCTACTATGGGTGTCACTGTTCTTTGAACAGGTTATTCTGGGATGTGTAGGAAAGCTAGCTAAATATAAGCTGGTGAGCAAATCAGCAAGCAGTCATCCTCTCTGTTCCTGTTTGAGCTCCTATCCTGAATTCCTTCAATAATGGACACTAACTGTACACTAACACAAACCCTTTCCTCTTCTAAGTTGCTATGGATCAGAATATTTTATCACTAGAACATTAATGGGCTAAAATAAAAGGTACAGAGTGAACAGACCTGCTTTTTGTCTGGATTCTACATCTATGCATCTGACCACAGGAAAGTTCTTCTTTTAGTTTTCTCGTTTGGAAATGCCAGGTGGTTTACTCATATTATCTTTTACAGTTTGGAAAACCAATTCAGTAAGGTCATGTGAATTGTTTGTCTGTTCAATGCTGTTTGGTTAGTGTAGTAGGCCTGAATTCCTGTTGTTAAAATGGCTTAGTGAGATACACTGGAAGTGAAAATAGAAATAACCTCTCTCTCTCTCTCTCTCTCTCTCTACACACACACACACACACACACACACACACACACACACACACACACACACACACATTGTGTGACCAAGACACATTTGGGGAGAAGACAAATTGATACAAAGGGAAAGGGCAGAACTTCAGTGTGACTTTAGAAAGTGTCTCTGATACTCTGAAAATAGCCACTTTGATGACAAAGCTGTTGAGCATTTCATAACATTAATCCAAGTAATGAATGAATAAACTTTAGCTTCCTTCCACCTCATCTGAATGTCCATCCCCCTCCAGAACAATTCTCCATGAAGAAATGGGACTTGTAGAACACAGATGGCTTTTTAGAACCACACATTGCTGCTCCATAGAATATTTTAAAATTTTTGAATTACATACAAACACTTTTTTAAAATTTGAAAATTTAATTTTGCATTAAAATTCATGTTTCTAGCATCTCTCAAAGCCAAAATCTCCCTCTGGCCATGCTGAGCACACATTTCTCCATGGTAACAAGAAACAAATTGAGTAGCATCTGTTGCATTATCTAAGCTTTAACAGACCTACTAACGCACTTTGTAGTCTGGTTACCCTCAGCCGCTGTGTACTTGTGAGTCTGCACCATTATCCTGGAGTTGGCTTTGCACCTGCCTGCCTATTGTTCTCGCATACTCAAGACTGACACTGCTCTCCACATGACAACAAGTGAATTCTGGGAAGGACATAAGCATGGTGAAGAACAGCCTCCCAGGACCATCTGCACAGTTAACTACAGAAATACATAAATATAAGCCTACAAAAAAATGGAAAATTTATTTTCCTTTCTATTAAAATTAAATGGTTTAGCGTGGTTTTTAAATGGCAGATTCTAATCCTGGACTCCAAAAACCTGACTAGAATACAATTTCAATGGTCAAAGAAAGAGAACAAAAGTCCAAAGAGAAAAAGGTTATTCTGAAGAATCACAACTAATTTTCCAGAAAGAAAATTTACTCCAAGAAACAAACAGTTCTTGTTCCCAATCTCAATAGGATGAAAGAGGAATCTGTTTCAAGAAAATAGGTATATTTCAGAGTTAGAAAAAAATTGAACATATGGAATAGTAACTACCAAATTATTTTTATCTTGACGTTAAGCAAAGTTTGAGTTTTAACTAGCAGAATATAAGTCATGTTTTCTAAATGTAAGCCATCTAGGAGTATGGGGAAACATACACATTTCTATAAGCACCACAGCAAATAAGAGCATCTTCATCAGTACCTGCCGTCCCTTCTTGAGTGGGTCCAGCCCCACTCCCAGCCCCCTGAAAACCATTGTCTTTTTTCTATCTCTTAGTATTACCTTTACCATAGATACATCCTTATACATTACTTGTTTCATTTAATTTAATGGTTTGAGAGTCTTTCATATTTTACATCTATATGTAGTTTGTTCTGTTTTGTGGTAGAATGCACTGTAATTTGTTTACCCACTTATCTACTCTTTAATATATTTTACTATTTTCTAAGAATGCTCAATTTATTAGTTCAGAGCGTCTATGAATAAAGCTTTTTGTAAACTTTCATTCATAGGTATTTTTAGCATGTTTTTTTTTAAAGCAAATTCTCAGAAGTAGTGTCATTAGGTCACAGAGTGTGTCAGCTGCCAAATATCACCCATCAAAGTTATGATGGTTCTAATTACTTAAAATCTTGCCAGCACTTGGTATTGTCAGGCTCTAGCGGTTTTCAAATGCCAGTTGAAGTCTATCAGTTTTAATTAGCATTTCTGTATAATATATGCTGTACATCTTCTTTTCTGATAAAATGTCCAAATTATATGCCCATTTTTACATTTTTTAAATATCTTGTCCGATTTGTATGTTTTAAATAAAGTCTCTTTATTGGATGTATGCTTTCAAAAGATGTAGGGGTACCATCAGGTTGTAGAAACAGTTTTGATTTAAAAGCAAATAAAGAATTTCAAAACAAAGCAAAAGTAAGTAAAACTCCATCTGTATGTAATAGGAAATAGAGACTCACAGGTTGTTTGAGAAGCTTCTGTACCTTAGAGAAAGATAAAACACTGAAGCAAGGAACAACAGATAACTTGTATTTATATCTGAATGTCCTGAACTCAGAAAATATGCCATTTTTCAAGCTGAAAGGTACAAAGTGTTGTGAGGAAATTAAATTAATTTGAAAAAAAATTTAAAGCAACTGAAAAAGGCTTGTTGATCCACGAAAGTAAAAGAAAAACATATTGGTCTCAAGTACATCTTCCATAATTCAAAATGCAAAAATGGAACATTCTTACAGTTACGTTTTTTAAAATATTGGTTAGCCATTGAGTCATGAAATAAACTTAGAGGACTATTACATGCATTTAAGTAAAGAGGGGCAATATAAAACTGCAATGTAAGTGTATGTAGCAAAAGTATATTTGAGGTGAATGAATGTGTGCACATAACCTTTGATACATGCCAAATAAATATTTGGGGCCTATAGGAATTACTTAGTGGGTAAGGAGCTTACTGTTCAAGCATGAAGACCTGAGGTCAGATCTCTTATATTCATGTAAAAAGCTAACATGGAGACACTTGCCTGTAACCATGGCACTAACCGGGGTTTAGGGAGTGGGGTGGAGATCGATGGGTCTTGGGTCTTGTTGCTTTCCAAAACTCAAAGGTAAGTTCCTATAGCTGCAAACACTACAGATTTTGGACACAGGATTTGACGGAATCAAGCTGGAACTGATTCAGAAATTTCCTCCCTGAGAACTACCACTAATCCTATCTGAAAGTGCTGTGCAAGGTCAAAAGGAAGAAAAGTACCCAGTAGTCCTACCCAGTTGTTAAGCCAATAAACCACAACAATGACCAACAAGTCAGGATATCTGCAAGAGTGGCACTTACTTCTTGGAGGTAACCAATGGCCATCAAATTAAACTTAGAGCCCACTCAATAGGAGAGGATTTATGCTGAGTCTTGTAAGTCTAGCCATCCAAGGCTGGTGAGATAATGGACCCCAGAGGGAAAAGTATAACTAATGCCACTGTATTCTCAATACCTAGCTATGCTTTACCCTCAGATAAGCATAGTTTTCATTCCTCATCAAAGAAGCTTCTTTTTTAGCATATGAAGACAATTACAAACATTTACAACTAGTCATGGTGTAGATCAAAACTATCCATGGGGTACCCAAGCCCAAGTGATACATCTGCAACACAACTTCTATACCTAAAATGCATGGAACATTGGAGAAAACGGCATGGAAAGATTCTAAGAGCCAGAGGTCCAAGATATCTTCTGCAACATAGTGTCTTCTGTATGTGACAAGAAAATTATACCTGTAAAATATCCACAATATGGTCTCCTGAAAACCTACCCAGTGACAGCACCAGTTGGCGTGCCAATGTGGATGGGAGAGATTTACATGGCCCCATTTCTAGATAAAGAGCTACAGACAATTAATAACCACTGAAAAAGGGAGATTCAGGAATGAGCCTCCTGATAAGTTATCCAATACCACATGGTCAGCTCCAAACACATACAAACATGAGAAATAATAAATGAACTTAGCAGACTGTATTTATATCTACATATGCACATATGTGCATATGAACATATGTGTGAATTGTACGTATATAACAATTAAATTAAATAATTAATTAAAGATGTGGCCATTGGGACTGAAGACCATTGTTGGTTAAGAGCATTTGCTGCTTATTCAGAGGATCAGGGTTCAGTTCCCTGCACACTAAGGATTGTCCTTCACAGGGGATCTAGTACTCTCTTATGGCTTCCATGGATGCTGCACACAAAGAGTGCGCTTCCATACATGCAGACAAAACACTCACACATATCTAGAAAATAAATAAATGAATGAATGAATAAATAAATAAATACACAAATATTTTTAAAGTAAAGGAGGTCATGAACTTGAGAGGAGGCGGGAAGGCGTAGGAGTAGTTGGAGAAGGGAGAAGGGGGGTTAAAGATTATCTACATGTGGAACCCTAACATGGAATTCTCAATCAAAAAAGGAAAAAAAATAAATTCAAGGACTGCTCTCCAATAAAGCCTGGTCCCTCATTTTTTACCGTAAAGTTCTTCAGCCTAAAAAAGGCAGAATATTAAGCTACTAAAACAATCCCAGAGGAATAGATGAAATATAAGAGGTACTTTAAGACTTTCATATGTATCCTGGTACAGTATAGTGAACAGTCCCTAAGGAGATGGCAACTGTGGCTGTGGTTTGTACACTGTGACAAGAAAGGAGGGAAAAGCCCAGCATTTGTTGTTGTCTGTGATTAATATTGGCAAGAGTCACCTAGGCAACAAGCTTCCAGGTACTGTGAGATTATCTAGATTAGGCTAGCCCCTGGCCATGTCTAGGAGTATTACTGTCTAAATAGGTTAATTGAGGCAAGAAGGTATACCTTCAAGTAGGTGACATCATTCTCTGAAAGGACTAAAATAGAAGAAGCTAGCCAAGTTCAACCTGTGCTTGTCTCACTGTAGATGAAATATAATCAGGTTCTTCAAGCGCATGCAGCCATGTTTTACCACCACGATGGACTTTACTCTGAGACTCTGAGCCAAGATAAACCCCTTCCTTCCTTACATTGCTCCTGTTATGGTATTTTATCACAGCAGCAGAAAAAGTGAGTGACACAAGGTCCTTCTTATAAAAGCCACAGTAACCATGGCAAAACATTCTCCTTCACCATATATATCTGAGAAAATACTCTGGATAGTTTATTGCCCCAATAAAAAGAGTAAAATAGATCTTTCAAAGTATGGCATTAAAAAAAGACCAACTTTGATGTATATTTTGGGTAACATATAAATATAATCAGAACTAGAAAATATTTTTTTAAAATGTGTGGTGAACAAAGGGTTATTTTCCTAAATACCTGAAGTAAATATTGAGTTTTAAAAAACACACAAAGAATAAGAACAATTAATGCATGAAATATATGTGAAGATACTACATACCTATACACACACATCAGAGCTTCGTACATAACTTATTCTAATTCTGTTTACTCTAAGAATGTGAGTCTTTCAGTTTTTCCCCTACAAGTCATTTAACATCCCTAACTAGGTAATATCAGTATCTTTATTCACATAGAAACACTAAAGGCTTCTTTGGAGGCATATCATGTACCTGAGAATGGTTCATGTTAATATTTTCTCAAGATGAAGTCTAAGGTCTAAGGTGCCTCAAAGTTACCTGAAGGCCTTTTACCTGCAGCATGTTCTATCCCAGAACAAAGAATGAGAAGTAAAGAACAAGAAGGGTATTCCAGTTGGAAACTGGCATTGGATGCCTTGAAAATGCTTTCGGATCAATTTATATGTTCACTTGAATGAGAGAACACTGCCTTTGTGATCAACTATCATCTGCTTCGTTTTGTAGTACCTGTATGGTATTTTCACAAACATTCTGTGAAATGTGAAATTTTCACACATTCTGTCTGTGCTCACATTCAGTCTGGACCTCTGTTCTATTTTAAAGAACAGTACACAAGTAATTCAGGGAAATCACTAACACCAAACACTGTGGGACTAAAACATCATTGCCAGCCATTGGTGTGTCTGGTTTTAATTTTTGCTCCTCCCATGACTAACGAGATTGAACACCACATACATACTTTGCAGCCATTAGAACTTGCTTCCATTAAATACCTTGGAGTAACTATAACCAAAGAAGTAACAGATCCATTTGACAAAAACTTTAAATCACTGAAGAAAGAAATTGAAGAGGATATCAGAAAATGGAGAACTCTCCCATGATCCTGGATAGGTAGGATCAACATAGTAAAAATGGCAATTCTTCCAAAAGCAATCAACAGATTCAATGCACTGCCCATCAAAATCCCAACCCAATATTTTACGGACCTTGAAAGAACAATACTCAATTTCATTTGGAATAACAGGAAAGCCAGGATTGCCAAAACAATTTTGCTCAACAAAAGAACCTGAGGAGGTATCACCATCCCAAATTTCAAGTTATACTATACAGCTTCAGTAATAAAAACAGCTTGGTACTGGCATAAAAATAGACTTGTGGATCAATGGAATCTAACTGAGGATCTGGGCATTAACCCAAAAACCTATGAATACCTGATCTTTGACAAAGAGGTCCAAAATATTCAATGAAAAAACGATAGTATATTTAACAAATGGTGTTGGCATAGCTGAATGGTAGTGTGTAGAAAAATGCAAATAGATCCAAGCCTATCACCCTGCATAAAACTCAAATCCAAGTAGATCAAAGTTCTCAACATAAACCTAGCCACGCTGAACCTGATAGAAAAGAAAGTGGGAAATACACTTCTACGAATTTGCACAGGCGACCACTTCTTAAATATAACACAGTGGCACAGACACTAAGAAAAACAATCAAAAAGTGGGACCTCATGAAACTGAGAAGCTTCTGTAAAGGCAAGGACACTCTCAATAGGACAAAATGACAGCCTACGGAATGGAAAAAGATATTCACTAACCTTACAAGTGATAGAGGACTGATCATTAAAATATATAAGAACTCAAGAAACTAGAGCCCAAAACCTTGAATAACCCAATCAAAAAATGGGGTTCAGATCTAAAAAGGGAATTCTCAGCAGAAGAATTAAAAATGGCTGAAAGGCACTTAAAAAAGTGCTCAACTTCTTTAGCCATCAGAGAAATGCAAATCAAAACAACTTTGAGATACCACCTGACACCTGTCAGATTGGCTAAGATAAGAGGCACAATGCCAGCCTATGCTGGAGAGGTTGCAGAGCAAGGGGAACACTCCTCCATTGTTGGTGGGAGTGTAAGCTTGTTCAGCCACTCTGGAATGCAGTATGGCAATTTCTCAGAAAACTGGGAATCAATCTCCTCAAGGATTCAGCAATACCACTACTGGGCATATACCCTAAAGACACACTTTTGCACTCCAAAGGTTAAATTAGCTCAACTATGTTCATAGCAGCATTATTTGTAATAGCAAGAACCTGGAAACAACCTAGATGCCCCTCAACTCAAGAATGGATTAACAAACTGTGGTACATCTACACAATGGAGTACTACTCAGCAGTAAGAAAAAAATCATATCCCAAAATTTGCAGGCAAATGGATGGATTTGGAGAATATCCTCCTGAGCGAGGTATCTCAAACCCAGAAAGATAAGCAGGAGATGTACTCACTCATTAGTGGACTTTAAACAAAAAAGCAAAAAAGAGAGCATATCCAAGCAGCATACCACATCCACTGAACAGCTTGGAATCTAATACAACTTGGACAGGCTCCTTGGATCCCACTCCCTCTAGAGGAACAGCTGACTCAGTCTTGATGATGGGGGAGGAAACTGGATCTGCCAGGAGTGGATGTTGAATTAAGCCATATTGGGACATTGGGATCTTGGGACATCCTGCTGTGCTGGGGAGATGTGGAGAAGAGAGTGTGCCTGGAGGGGGTGGGAGGCAGAAGGGACCTTGAACAAGGACATACACGAATAGAAAATGTGACTTTCTTCATAATAATAAAAAGACACAAAAAGAAAAAAAAAGAACTTGCTTCCATATGCATGTGTTTTATTATCACCCCAAGAGTTTTGCCACTGATCCTCTGTGATTGGACTGTGCTCCTTTTATATCTCTACCCTAGTCCTTTGCCATTTATATTTGTACAAAATATTTTCTCCCATCATTTCTTTTTTTTTTTTTTGACTTTATTTTTTTTCCTTCTTTATTTTGTAATTGTCAAAAAAACAGTAAAATGAATTTAAAATGCTGAAAAGTTAACAATAACTATAAAGAGGATAAGAATGATAAGCATGGCTTATCAAGGGTGGTAATGCAAATAAGGTTGCTACACATATATTTACTTTGTGTTCAGCTTTCCTTCTGAATTTTTTTTTCCATCCCTGTATATCCTTATTCAAGGTCCCATCCCCCTCCCACCACATCTGGTCATTTTTCTTCTCCACAACTCCCAATCCCCTCCCTGGGCAGGGAGCAGACAGTCCTATGGTCCCACTGACCCAATAATGCTTGGATCAGTCTCCACTCCTGGCCAAATCCAGTTTTGTCCCCCCTCCCTCGAGAGTGAGTCAGGTGTTCCTATAGTTGGAGTGGGGTTCGAAGGGTCAGTCCAGGGTGTTTCTGATCCCAAGCTGTTCAGTGGTTGTGGTTTGCCACTTGGGCACGTTTGGCTTTTTTTCTTATTTGTTTGTTTAAAGACTACTAACCAGTGAGTACATCCCCTGCTTATCTCTCTGAGTTTGTGATACCTCGCTCAGGAGGATATTCTCTAAATCCATCCATTTGCCTGCGAATTTTAGAATATCATTTTTTCCTTACTGCTGAGTAGTATTCCATTGTGTAGATGTACCACAGTTTGTTAATCCATTCTTGAGTTGAGGGACATCTAGGTTGTTTCCAGGTTCTTGCTATTACAAATAATGCTGCTATGAACATAGTTGAGCTAATACCTTTGGAGTGTGAATGTGCCTCTTTAGGGTATACACCCAGAAGTGATATTGCTGGGTCCTTGGGGAGATTGATTCTCAATTTTCTGAGAAACTTCCATATTGCATTCCAAAGTGGCTGAACAAGCTTACACTCCCACCAACAATGGAGGAGTGTTCCCCTTGCTTCGCATCCTCTCCAACATAGGCTGTCATCTATGCCTTTTATCTTAGCCAATCTAACAGGGGTTAGGTGGTATGTCAAAGTTGTTTTGATTTGCATTTCTCTGATGGCTAAAGATGAAGAGCACTTTTTCAGGTGCCTTTCAGTCATTCGTAGTTCCTCTGCTGAGAATTCCCTTTTTAAATCTGTACCCCATTTTTTGATAGGGTTATTCAAGTTTTTGGCCTCTAAATTCTTGAGCTCTTTATATACCTTAGAGATCAGTCCTCTATCATTTGTCGGGTTGGTGAAAATCTTTTCCCATTCTGTAGGCTGATGTTTTGTCCTATTGACAGTGTCCTTGGCTTTGCAGAAGCTTCCTAGCTTCAGGAGATCCCACTTATTGATTGTTGGTCTTAGTGCCTGTGCCACTGGTGTTATATCTAGGAAGTGGTGGCCTGTGCCAATTTGTAGAAGTGTATTTCCCACTTTCTTTTCTATCAAGTTCAAAGTGACTGGGTTTAAGTTGAGGTCTTTGATCCACTTGGATTTGAGTTTTGTGCATGGTGACAGGCTCGGAACTATTTGCATTTTTCTACACACTTCCATCCAGCTATGCCAACACCATTTGTTAAATATACTATCTTTTTTCCATTGAATGTTTTGGGCCTCTTTGTCAAAGATCAGGTGTTCATAGGTTTTAGGGTTAATGTCTGGATCCTCAATTCTATTCCATTAGTCCACAAGTCTGTTTTTATGCCAGTACCAGTCTGTTTTTATTACTGTAGCTCTATAGTATAGCTTGAAGTCAGGGATGGTGATACTTCCTGAGGTTCTTTTGTTGAGTAAAATTGTTTTGGCAATCCTGGCTTTCCTGTTATTCCAAATGAAATTGGAATATTGTTCTTTCAAGGTCCATAAAATATTGTGTTGGGATTTTGATAGGCAGTGCATTGAATCTGTAGATTGCCTTTGGAAGAATTGCCATTTTTACTATGTTGATCCTACCAATCCAGGAACATGGGAGAGCTTTCCATTTTCTGATATCCTCTTCAATTTCTTTCTTCAATGATTTAAAATATTTGTTAAATAGGTCTGTTACTTCTTTGGTTATAGTAACTCCAAGGTATTTAATACTTTTTGCAGCTATTATGAAGGGTAATGTTTCCCTTATTTCTTTTTCAGCTCTTCTATCTTTAGTGTATAGAAGGGCTACTGATTTCTTTGAGTTAATCTTGTATCCTGCTACATTGCTGAAGGTGTTTATCAGCTGTAGCAGTTCCTTGGAAGAATTTTGTGGGCCACTTATCTATACAATCTTATCATCTGCAAAAGAAATAGCTTCACTTCTTCTTTTCCAATTTGTTCCTCCTTAATCTCTTTTCGTTCCCTTATTGCTTTAACTAAAACTTTGAGAACTATATTGAATAGATAAGGGGAGAGAGGACATCCTTGTCTAGTTCCTGACTTTAGTGGGATTGCTTTGAGTTTTTTACCATTAAGCTTAATACTGGCTGTTGGCTTCTTGTAAATCGCCTTAATTATATTTAGGTATTCTCCCTGTATCCCTGATCTCTCCAGGGCTTTAATCATAAAGGAGTGTTAGATTTTGTCAAAGGCTTTTTCCACATCTAAGGATATGATCATGTGGTTTTGTTCCTTTAGTTTGTTTATATGATGGATAACATTTACAGTTTTTTGTATGTTAAACCAGCCCTGCATTTCTGGGATGAAGCCTACTTGGTTATGGTGGATGATATCTTTTATGCATTGTTGTATACGGTTTGCCAAAATTTTGTTGAGAATTTTTGCATCAATATTCATGAGGGAAATTGGTCTGTAATTCTCCTTCTTTGTTGTGTCTTTGAGTGGCTTGGGTATTAGGGTGATTGTGACCTCATAAAAGGAATTTGGCAATATTCCTTCAGTTTCAACTGTGTGAAATAGTTTGAGGAGTAACGGTAGTAATTCTTCTTTGAATGTCTGGTAGAATTCGGCACTGAAACCATCTGGACCAGGGCTTTTATTTTTGGGGAGGTTTTTAATGACAGCTTCAATTTCCTTAAGGGTTATAGGCCTGTTTAGGTAATTAATCTTATCTTCATTTAATTTTGGTAGATGGTACCTGTCCAGAAAGCTGTCCATTTCTTCTAGGTTTTCCATTTTTGGGGAATACAGATTTTCAAAATATGAACTGATAATTCTCTGTATTTCCTGGGGGTCTGTTGTTATGTCCTCCTTTTCATTTCTGATTTTGTTGATTTGGACACTCTCTGTTTTTTGATTAGTTTGGCTAAGGGCTTATCTATCTTGTTAACTTTCTCAAAGAACCAACTCTTAGATTCGTTGATTCTTTGTATTGTTCTTTTTGTTTCAATTGTATTGATTTCAGCTCTAAGTTTGATTATTTCCTGCCGTCTACTCCTTCTAGGTGAG